>BGPR01001556.1:144629-155393 GCA_013235015.1 Araneus ventricosus
AAAAGTATATTTTGTAATAAATATTTTATTTAATACAATCACTTTCATTACTTAAATACACAGTGGAATACATAGTATTCAATAATAAATATTTGTTCTGAAGCCCATACAAAATATATATGTACATAAATTATTGAATAATTATTTTATTCACAATAATAAACAAATCATAAAATAAAAGTGAATGATATTCTGCTAGTTAAAAAAACTGAGCTTGTGATAAAAGATGGGTTTCAACAAAACTATTTGTTATTCTCCATTTTTACCAAAATACTCTTTTAACACCTTTATACTTAGTGAATAGCAAAAAAAATATTTAATGCAATATAAGCATTTGGATATTTTTAGTTGCATTCCTTTAACCAATTTATTTTCAGTAACAAAAAAGCAATATTTACATACCATATAAGTTTTTAATAATTACTTATATTAAAGAATACATTTTTATTCATAGATATTTATGATTTGTTATCTATCTTCAAATACATCATTTGATTTTTTTCTATTCTGGATATTAGTAAGTTCTAAAAATTTCAGATATTCTATCGCATCATTGGCAATGTTGGACTAGATTTGGTTACGATTTAGCATATCTTTTAGTATTTTATACGACCACTGATTTCATTCCTTTTTATTAAAGTAATCTTATATAATGAATTCTAGAAATAAACTGAAACCAACAGCTTAATTTTAAAAAGATCAGATTTTTTCATCCCAAGAAATATTGTCTCAATATCCAGAATTCAATTTTGAAAGATTGGATTTTAAAATCCATAATGATAACTATAGTCGGTGAAAAGTATATGGAAAAGCTACATGAAAATTATTCTTATGTATTTAAAAATGACTGATAGAATAGAATGATTAAATAGAATCCAGTTTTAATAGCAAATGCCAGCCAGTTGCGAATCGCAGACACTTGCCTCATGTATTGAAACCCTAGAGGACCTCAAAATATATTCGACGTACATGACAGTGCTAAACAGAGGGCGAATTTTCTATTTTGGGTTGGGAGAGGTCTCAAATTTTTTTGTTTCTCAATTATTTACCTCCAATTATTTCTCAAAACAATTTTATGTCTGTAGCCTCAAATTGTCAAAATCCACTACCGATGTCAGCAACATAAAATCTATAAATGATTTTACAGGTGTTTAAATTAAAAGCTGCTCATTGCATAAGAGTTCTTTTAGTCAAAAGATATTTAGAAAAACATATAGCATTATTTACCAATGATGCTATTATTCACAACTTTCTACATACTGTTAATTTGAGTTTTGACTCACCGCTGAAAAAATGGCAACTCAAACACTTGGAAGGAGTATGTAGAAATGCT
Organism: Araneus ventricosus; assembly: GCA_013235015.1. Classification (NCBI taxonomy): domain Eukaryota; kingdom Metazoa; phylum Arthropoda; class Arachnida; order Araneae; family Araneidae; genus Araneus; species Araneus ventricosus. The sequence goes on from BGPR01001556.1 coordinate 145,963, forward strand.
GGACGAATGAATTGAAAATTTTGAATGATTCTAATATTTTAGTTTAGGCTCTTGAGCTGCAATTTCTTCAGTCTGACTGCATATGCCTAACGTGAAAATTGACCACGTAGTCAGAATTAGTTCTTTGAACACTAATGGCAAATGGATCAAAGGGGTGAAAAGTAAAAGCAACCAGTCTTCTTGCAGCAACAGGATGGTTTTTTCCATGAACACCAGCATAAATTTTAAACCTCAACAATCCAGAATCTCTGGCATAAAACCGAATAGGCTGGTCACCACAAGCTTTTGGTCTTTCCATAACTGATACCCATTTGTCATCATAACTAAATAAAGCCAAATCTAGATATGGACTAACACTATAAGACTGTGAACTAATAGGTAATTGAGCCAGAAGACGTTTTACTGCTTCAGTCTGACCACCAAATCTTGCATTTACTATAGTTTGTTGAAATCTATGCTGTAAAGTTCTAGCATATGTATTGTTGGATGGAGAACAGGACAGCTGCGTTGGAGCTTGTAGCGCAGCATTTCGAAAGTAATCGCAAAAGCTCTCAAAGATGTTCAACAATTTCTCAGAAGTGTTTTCATAAACAGCCAATACTTCAGTAGTGACCATGTTATAGACTACGAAAAAGGATGGTTGTGCATTGGGATCAGGCAGTCGAAGGGTTATGACATCCTCGCTTGCATATTTAATTAGAAGGTGGGATTTATCAATCAACTGCATTTTCCACATTCTGAGCTGACAGAAATGTTCAAAATTCTGGTAGAATTCACAAAGAGGTTTGCAAGAATTTTTAATCCTGCAGTTTTCAATAGCTCTTTTGTACAAAAATACAAGAATTCTGTGTTTCAAGGCATTAATAGGCGTTTCACGATAAGGTCTAAATGGTGTTTTGCAAGGTTCCCATTCTGGATATCGTACACTTGACAAATATAGTTCATCATCTTCATAACAAAATCGGCCTATGTTACGAACATTAATAAAAGTACCGCTATCTGTTACTTGGAACACATGAATAGTCTGATGCTGAACTGACAGAACACAGAGGAAATCATGATATAAATATAATCCCTGGTTGTGAGAAAGAAAAATTTTATCTGTCCTAAATGTACGTCTATCACACAGAATTCCATTTTTCATGTCAATTAAATGTAAAGTATAATTTTCTAAATATGATCTTGGATTAGGGGATACCGATTCATTATTTCTATAAATTTCAAAAAAGGGTGGCATATTGTCATCATTAATATATGCAGCAGAACCCACAATAATATGATTGCCATCGTCAGTAAATAAGCTACATTCCCTGTTTAATTGCTCATCATTCACTGCTACATTTACAGTATGCTTCAGTCGAAAAAACTTTTCAAATATTTTCGTACGAATGCCTTGATAATCAGGGTCATTGATAGAAGTTTGTTCACCAGATATTTTACTCAATAATGTTTCCCCTGCTGCAGGACCTTTATATTCATATATTTCAATTGATGTTTGATCTAGTGAAAATGCAACAAAATGTTGACCATCAGGGGAAAATTTTCGTAAGAAACATGGCGGTTTTTCAATGTCAACCACTGTGAAATTCGGAACAATATTTTGATGAAACTGTCGCACTGCATAATGAGAAGAAACTGATGGTTTCACGAAATGTGTTTCTCGTTTTATAAGTCTTGCGACTATGTTCTGATTGGGTATTTTACGTCGATAAATTCTATTTTTATTATTATAAAGATAATAATCACAATTTGGATGATGCAAAGTGCCGTAATCCGGTTTAGTCACATTGTTATCTTGAGATCTGCATTTATTAACAACAATATGCAATTCTCGACTTTCCTGTTTTGATGCACTGTTCATATTCAGTTTTTAAGCAGACGTACCAACTGCAGACTACAAAATAAACATTCAGGTATCTTGTTAAATTTCAACAATAAACACAGAAATACTTGTAGCATAAGATACTCTAAAACAAAAACATATATAAGGCGAAACTCAAATTTAAAATAGTAAAAGTAATCCAAAACAAAGTATGCGAAACTTTTTTTTCAGTTTTTGTTTCAGTGAAAGAAACAGTTACAGTTAAAATTTTGTGATTTAAGTTTTGTAAGCGCAATGATTGTAAAATATTAACAAACACTAATTTCTTTTTGAAATTTCTTGAACAGATTAAAAAAAACTACTAAATTTTGAACTATTTTCCGTTATTTTTTTCATTTTATCTGTTTAAATTCAGTTATAAACTTAATTTATTGTTATCTGCTTCGTAATGTGGCAATGTCAGGAAACCGTTTTGTAAATAAACAAAACTTGTTTTTTTGCCAAGATTTTAAATTGGCTTGTAAAAACACTCTTCGACTTGACTTAAATTGGCCAAGCGTTTTTCCCCATCCGGGCATACAGATTTGTAATTTATAATTTCATTAATTTAAATGAGAAAGAATGTCGTCAGATATTGCTTCAGCGTTGAATTTAGATAATCAGTTAATGGTAAAAAAGTTTTTGTTTGCGACTAAAGATGCTTGTAGTGATCTGAACTTCTTTTTTAGTGATTTCTTATCATATTACTTGAGAAAAAATTATTCAATTATTATAGTTAATTTGGCTCAGTCCTGCAGTCATTACACGCATTTATTGCTGAAGTCAGGTATAAATATCAAAGTAATTCGCGATCACCAGAAAGTGGCTTTCGTCGACGTTATGTTAGAAGCTGGCAATTTAATTGAGTCGGCTGTGCAGACCGACAGTGAGAATATAGACTTATTTAATTCCTTAAATAATAGCTGTCATGATACACTGTGCTTAAAGCCTTTGTATGAAAGCATTAAAAGTACTATTGAAAAAGTCAGTGCCTCTAAGCCAGATGGTTTTGTTTTATTCATTGATGAAATAAGTATGCTTATGAATTTGGGAACATCTCTACGAGCTATTCAGCCATTTGTTCAACAGTGCTATGCCTTGTGCAGTAAATTTACTGAAGTTTCTGGAAGCTTATTGGTTGGTAGTTTTTATGATGAAACTGACCTTGAGAATAGAAAAGTGTCAAATTATCTTGCACATGTGGCAGATATCGGAATACAAGTGCAGAGTCTGAAAACAGGCTACAGTAAAGATACAGATGGAAAAGTAAGTTTTTAAATTAAGAGATTTAGTTTTTTCGTACTGTATAAGTCGACAGTATGAACAGCATTACACAGTGTATAATTAAGACCCGTTAAATAGTCCTGAATGTGTTTTTAATGCTTTAAAAAGTCCAAGTTGATTTCTTAATTGCTATTACTTTTAATATTACATAAGTAATATGTTTGGACAAAGCTCTGGGTAAAAGTTAACTTTAGGGTACGAAACCATTCCTCTTCACTTTACATTGCCAACTTTTTGTCGCCAAGGGCAAGATGGTTTGGCGATGTGACATTTGTTTTGGGTGAGCAGTGAACATTTTGTTCTCTTGTGCATGTGAACGGGGGGAAATTTTTTTAACCTAATAAAGCATCAGGGTAACTAGTAGCTTCGCTTCTTCATTGAATGTCAGGAGTATGGTTTTTTTTTTTTAGATTCCAAAAACAAGAATTCCTGCATGTGTTGCCTGCGACATCGCAAGTGGGTTCTGGGCAAATTTTTTGAACTTAAAGAAACATCAGCGGCTTCGCTTTCAGCAAAGTCGGGAACTAGTAGCTTCGCTTCTTCATTGAATGTTAGGAATCTACCTTCTTTTAAAAAATTCTGTAAACTGTCAAAATTAAAACCGTTAAATTCCAAACAAAGTATTATGCAAATTTTATTAAATCATCCAATAAAATTTAAATTAGCGCATAGCTGACCAATCAAAACGAAGTTTCAAAGCGCAGAACTCAAATTTAATGATGCGTACCCCAGACACTAATTTGAATGTTACTGTGTAACCAAAACAAATGTAAACACATCACTAAACAGTCTTCCTCTTGGCGTCAAAAAGTTGGCGATGCAAAGTGTGGAGAAATGGCTTTGTACACTAAACTTAACTTTAACTATACCCTGTTTTAAACACCAGTAATCTAGAACCTGTGTAATGTAGTTTTGTTTAAATGATAGCAGTTTAATTTCTTGGATTTCTTACTATAGTCCGAAGTCTCAAATTTACATTTTCCGCCCTTAGTGGCGTAGCAAGGGTGAATGGGGCCTGGGCGTCTGAATATAATTTCTCACCTTCTTCATATTTGTTTTCACAAATTAACATAAGCACCAATATTTTTTCTCTATGTTGCCCCTAAGAGCGGCACGCAGGGCATGTTGCCCCTTGTTTTTATGCCACTGGGTGCTTGAAATAAAGAAAAATAAGCCACTGGTAAGCAGTGACAGGAAAGGGTTAAAAACATTAAGTTTACAAGCAGTTATAATGTATTTTATGTTTAGATTCTGGTAATCCATGATATTTTCTATATTACTTCAATGCAATGATGTTACGTTGAAATGACTTAATTTGAGTATAACTTGAAATATTTTATAAATTAAAAAAATATTCTTATTTTCATTATATTTATGATTTGATTAAAGTACCGATCATGGTAATATTTGAATAAGAATTAAAAATGGAATAATAACTGCAAAATATGCATTGTTGATACTTTATTTCACCATTTCAATATCTAGCTAAAATGATTAGATATTTTAAATGTAAAAAAAACAAAAATTATTGTGAAGTGATCTCCTATTTACCCTCGCTTTCACCTGTTCCATTTTGTTCCTCCCCTCCCTCTCCTCAATAATACCACCCAGCTTAGATCATTCAGGCACTGCTTAATTTATGACTACACTGCTGGTTGCCACCGACTGTAATTACTTTTAGCTATTATTTAATGAACTGGGTAAGACTTAAGAAAACGGCTTGGTCTCTTGCCAAACATGGCAATTTCGCGTCAACCATACCAAAACTTGCCAAATTGCCGGTTCAGAACAACAGTCATGAATACTAGATTTGGCAAGAAATCGCTTAGAAAATTCAAATTTGGCGACCATGCAGTGTTCTTAAGTCGAGCCAAGAACTGCACCAGCATTATTAATAAGGATATATGTGAACTTTTTGCATCGGAAATCTTTCTTGAGATCCTACTGGGAAAATTTTAGGGAAATTTTATTGATAAGTAGACATCTCACTTAAATTCTTTACATTCCCTGAACATTCTCTGCAATTATACACTTCCAGTGCCCACTAATAAGCATGCTTCAAGTTCTAATCTAATGCTTGAAGGGTTAGGTAAAAATGATACCGTCTGGATTTAAATGTCTCTGTTAATACTGAACTTTCAATTGTTAATAAAAAAATTCTATAAAAGTATCAGTTCTAGGCTGGAATTCTTAAAAAAAAAAAAATAAATAAATAACTTTTTAAAAATGCTAAACAGTCCAAAGGTATGTGTCTTTAGGAAATGGTACAGCTATTTGTTTCGCTGATGAAATTGCTGCAGAATATATTGTGTACATCTGAAAATATGAATATTTATATATAAAATATAAATATTTTAATAGTTGCAAGTTGATATAAATAACTGAAAAAAGAAAGCAAAATATTTATAGTCCCACACTATTCTGCAGACTATTTTTAAGAGACTCAACCTCCGTTGCAGACTATTGAAAAGTATTCTGCCACTGGGGCCATAACTAAATTTAACATCAATTGTTATTACTTTTATTACATTTATTTCATCAGTTGAAAATTTATTTTGATATATCAAGTAAATTTCAAAATAAATTTAAAGAGTGCTAGTTGCTTGGAAGGTATTTACAGTTTTAATTTTTGAATTTATAAAATTAATATAACATAATTAAACTGACATCTTTAAATTGACTGGATTCTCTTTCACTCTCTTAATTCATCATTTATTTTTCAAAGAGCCTTTAATTTAAAAAAATCTTAACAATTGCCTTGTGTAGTGTGATTGCAGATTTTATGCTTGGAATTAATCATACAGAAATTATTTTAAACAACATAGGCAGAAATATTACATTTTCCTCTGAAACTAGAGTCTAGCACATATCTGTTTTGTTCCATTTTATAATGTATGTTTGTTATTTTTTAAAAATCATCATGGATAGTTTAGTGGCTAGGTTTTTTTTTTTTTTACGAGAATAGGGGAAAATCAATTCCTGTAGGCAAGTAGGAAGGCAAAGGTAGCTTCTGTTTGTCAATTGATTTAAAGTCCCTTCCACCATTTCTTCATCTAATTTCATAAGAGTTGGAGGTTGGATCTATGAGAATGCAACGGATGAGAGTTTTTAGTTTAAAAAGCAGTCGGAGTTTGAAGTCTAAAATCATTTTTCATATCCTAAGTTCTGGGCTGTTGCGGTTATTGAAAAACTTTCAGTATGAAAGTTGTTTATTATGATGAGGTTACAATTTGCCTAATTTGAATTGTCTTTCTATCTTAAATAGTAAAAGAGTTATGAGGAAACAGACATTTCAATGCCAACCCTTTCCATCACCTCTTTGAGTTGGATGGCCTATCTATGAACTCGGCCAAGATTCTTACCCCGGTACTACATATCACATGTCCTTTCAAACCCAATCAAAATTACTCTAGTTGTATAGTTCAAAAGATAACATGGATGGAAAGTTTATATATAAAAACTTTTAAAAATGGGTTGGTTTCTAGGGACCATGATTGGTGAAGATGTGTAAAAATTTTTCCAAAGCCGTGTCATGTGAACATTGTAATCTATCTATATATATATAATGCTAAGGCAGAAAAGGATGTGGCAAAAAAAAGGGGGTTAATTTCTCTTCTGTCGATGGCAACGTCTGTTACTGAACAAAACCGGAAGCCTCCGCCATGTTAGGCATAACTTCATAGGAATAGCCTGTTACTATATTCCTTGTGGTGTAAAATAACTTTTTCTCGCAAAAAATGAGTTTAAGACGTAGAGTTCACAATATTTCTTGCAATATAATGAAACTTTGGATGACATTATTCAAAAGAGATTATTTAGAAATGAAGGAGATGATGGCTTATGAGAGCCAGAGAATGTTCAAGTCAAAGTCAAGATAGTTTAAGTCAGCGACTTGGGTTTTTCTAAAAGAAAAAAAAAAGTTGAATCAAAAACTTGCAAATAAATTTTATCAAACCTTCCCCTCAATCTAAAATTCAGTGATCTTTAAAATTCCAAACTACAATATAAATGACAGTTGAAATAAGAAAAACCCCTGTTTCACATTCCAGCCGTGCGCTCTGATAGTACAGTTGTCAAGACATTGCGTTTGCTACTCAATTGTTCCGGGGTTCAGTTCTGGGTGACAAGCTTTTTCTCCAAGTGTTTTCACTTGCCATTATTACCGTCTTCTGCCACCCATAATTATCTCTTCATTTTAGTATCACCTTAATCGATTTATTTTCAATCCTTGAAAATTAAAAACGTCGAAAAAATCTTTACACATTTTTCTTACATATTCCTAAGCACTTTTTTCCTCCATTCTCTTTGTCACATGACTAATATTTTGGATAGTTTAAGTTTCAGATAATATTTTCCTAAAACTTGTGGGAAAATAGATTTTTTACTATATTTTATTCTTTTTTTACAAACATGGTATATTATCCGATAAATTTAAAATAACTCCTAATGCAAATTCCATCTCTCCAATTTACAAGTGTTCTAAATTAAGGAAAGAATAGAAATTGTATTTAAAAACACTTTTTCATTAGTGTACTAAAAAGTATTTTTTTATTTTAATTATTTTCTATATTTTAGTATTTAATTTAGAATTCATTATTATAAATATAAATTTTTTTTAACAATTTATTCTTAAATTCATAAGCAGATGGTGCCACTGGCTTGACAGAATGGAAAATACCTGTAAATATAATATTTTATCCTTTACTGCTGTACCTGCAATTAGCGTTTCATCTGCCGTTGAAGTACGTACAAATAATGTGTTATTCAAATGCACAACATCTGCAAATTACGTTCTATTCGATTGCACAGTTCCTACAAATAACATTTTATTCGAACGCATCGTACCTGCAAATAAGGTAGGCTAAGGTTCAGGCCCAAAAAATTTTATTCCTTCTTGATTGAGGTGAAAGCATTAAAAGGAAATCAAATTAAGATTTTTATTTATTCATAATATTGTCTTTTTTATGTTCATAGTGCTAAGATGTCACACCACAATTTCTTTATTAATAATATTAAATCTAATTTGTTTTTAGAATTAATTTTTAGAATAATTATATTTGTTTTAATTTTGAAACTCTTACATATTTGTTTATTTATGCACTTTCACAATTTTCTTTGAAAGCTTTTTTTGAAGAAAAATATCTTTTTTGAGGGTAAAAAATTTTATTCTGTGGTGATTTAAGTTAAAGCATCAGAAGCAAAATAAGGCTGATTCATATATATATAAAGATTTTACAATAATTGTTCTAGGACACGCAGTGTCTTCACTGTATCGAGCAAAGCGAGCAGGGTTTGCGTAGCAAACCTTGGAGGATTGCAACACAATCATCCTGGGGGTTGGCAAGCTTTACAGAGCCTCCTAGTAGATAATATTCCTCTAAGAAATCTACCTGAAAGAGAGAGAGCAGAAGGCATGAACAAAAATTGAATTGAGTTATTAAAAAGTTTAATATGCTTTAATGCTACAGGGATGATCTGAATTGCTGAAACTATATAATGTTTTCAATTTTAAAAATTTATCCTCAAATATGAGTTTATGTTTTAGTCTCCTTTTATTTTTATGTTATTTACTGAAATAAGTTTTGAAAATCAGTATTTAACTTTTGATTTCTTTTTATACCTTTTTTTATTCTCTGTGTTCTGCCAACGTAAAATATCTTGCATTCCAATATAATAAGACAGTTGCTCGGTGACAAACAGTAATAAATGATTTCATCAGGGTAAAAGATAAGGTGGTATTATTTTCTCACCCCATAATCATATTTGACTTTAATGATGTTTTGTACTACAATGAAGTGAATTAACTTATCTTTTGCCCCTTGTGATACCTTCCATTCTACCCTCAATGGGTCCTTGGACATCTCTTTATCCCTCTTTGCAATATCACTGATATTATCTAATTTAGTTTGAAATTTGAAAATGCTAATGGTAAATATGGGTATACCTAACATTTAGGCTGGAAACAATAACAGCAAAGAGTTTATATTATTGTGTATGCCATGATAGCAAGGAAATATAGAGGAGAGTTATAGAATCCAATGCAAAAGGAATGAGATTTTAAGAGATATCAGTCTGAAACTAGTATTTTCACTAATTTTAGAGGAAGAAGACTGTTTTATCTTTATTCTTTAATAAAAATAATTTTTTCCTCATGCAACTTTTCCTGTTTGAAGAGTAAATCTTTTATTACAGACATCCCCCCGTGATTTTGTTGAAGAATCAGAGTGACTTAATTTTCCATTATTCAGTTATTTCATTACCATAATTATGAAAACCAAAGTGATTA
>BGPR01001556.1:192285-223604 GCA_013235015.1 Araneus ventricosus
GTGATATTGCAAAGAGGGATAAAGAGATGTCCAAGGACCCATTGAGGATAGAATGGAAGGTATCACAAGGGGCAAAAGATAAGTTAATTCAATTCACTGTAGTACAAAACATCATTAAAGTCAAATATGATTATGGGGTGAGAAAATAATACCACCTTATCTTTTACCCTGATGAAATCATTTATTACTGTCTGTCACCGAGCAACTGTCTTATTATATTGGAATGCAAGATATTTTACGTTGGCAGAACACAGAGGATAAAAAAATGTATAAAAAGAAATCAAAAGTTAAATACTGATTTTCAAAACTTATTTCAGTAAATTACATAAAAATAAAAGGAGACTAAAACATAAACTCATATTTGAGGATAAATTTTTAAAACTGAAAACATTATATAGTTTCAGCAATTCAGATCATCCCTGTAACATTAAAGTATATTAAACTTTTTAATAACTCAATTCAATTTTTTTTCATGCCTTCTGCTCTCTCTCTTTCAGGTAGATTTCTTAGAGGAATATTATCTACTAGGAGGCTCTGCTCCCTGCTCGGTAAAGCTCGCCAACCCCCAGGAGGATTGTGTTGCAATCCTCCAAGGTTTGCTAGGCAAACCCTGCTCGCTTTGCTCGATACAGTGAAGACACTGCGTGTCCTAGAACAATTATGGTAAAATCTTTATATATATATGAATCAGCCTTATTTTGCTTCTGATGCTTTAACTTAAATCACCACAGAATAAAATTTTTTACCCTCAAAAAAGCTATTTTTCTTCAAAAAAAGCTTTCAAAGAAAATTATGAAAGTGCATAAATAAACAAATATGTAAGAGTTTCAAAATTAAAACAAATGTAATTATTCTAAAAATTCTAAAAACAAATTAGATTTAATATTAATAAAGAGATTGTGGTATGACATCTTAGCACTATGAACATAAAAAAGACAATATTATGAATAAATAAAAATCTTAATTTGATTTCCTTTTAATGCTTTCACCTCAATCAAGAAGGAATAAAATTTTTTGGGCCTGAACCTTAGCCTACCTTATTTGCAGGTACGATGCGTTCAAATAAAACGTTATTTGTAGGCACTGTGTGATCGAATAGAACGTAATTTGCAGATATTGTGCATTTGAATAAAACGTTATTTGTACATACTTCATGGGCAGATGAAACGTTAATTGCAGGTACAGCAGTAAAGGATAAAATATTATATTTACAGGTATTTTCCATTCTGTCAAGCCAGTGGCGCCATCTGCTTATGAATTTAAGAATAAATTGTTAAAAAAATTTATATTTATAATAATAAATTCTAAATTAAATACTAAAATATAGAAAATAATTAAAATAAAAAAATACTTTTTAGTACACTAATGAAAAAGTGTTTTTAAATACAATTTTTATTCTTTCCTTAATTTAGAACACTTGTAAATTGAAGAGATGGAATTTGCATTAGGAGTTATTTTAAATTTATCGGATAATATACCATGTTTGGAAAAAAAGAATAAAATCTAGTAAAAAATCTATTTTCCCACAAGTTTTAGGAAAATATTATCTGAAACTTAAACTATCCAAAATATTAGTCATGTGACAAAGAGAATGGAGGAAAAAAGTGCTTAGAAACATGTAAGAAAAATGTGTAAAGATTTTTTTGGAAGTTTTTAATTTTCAAGGATTGAAAATAAATCAATTAAGGCGATACTAAAATGATGAGATAATTATGGGTGGCAGAAGACGGTAATAATGGCGAGTGAAAACACTCGGAGAAAAAGCTTGTCACCCAGAACTGAACCCCGGAACATTGAGTCGCAAACGCAATGTCTTGACAACTGTACTGTCAGAGCGCACAGCTGGAAGGTGAAACAGGGGTTTTTCTTATTTCAACTGTCATTTATATCGTAGTTTGGAATTTTAAGGATCACTGAATTTTAGATTGAGGGGAAGGTTTGATAAAATTTATTTGCAAGTTTTTGATTCAACTTCTTTTTTTCTTTTAGAAAAACCCAAGTCGCTGACTTAAACTATCTTGACTTTGACTTGAACATTCTCTGGCTCTCATAAGCCATTATCTCCTTCATTTCTAAATAATCTCTTTTGAATAATGTCATCCAAAGTTTCATTATATTGCAAGAAATATTGTGAACTCTACGTCTTAAATTCATTTTTTGTGAGAAAAAGTTATTTTACACCACAAGGAATATAGTAACAGGCTATTCCTATGAAGTTATGCCTAACATGGCGGAGGCTTCCGGTTTTGTTCGGTAACAGACATTGCCATCGACAGAAGAGAAATTAACCCCCTTTTTTTCGCCACGTCCTTTTCAGCCTTAGCATTTTATATATATATAGATTACAATGGTTCACATGACACGGGTTTGGAAAAATTTCTACATATCTTCACCAATCATGGCCCCTAGAAACCAACCCATTTTTAAAAGTTTTTATATATAAACTTTCCATCTATGTTATCTTTTGAACTACACAACTAGAGTAATTTTGATTGGGTTTGAAACGACATGTGATCTGTAGCACTGGGGTAAGAATCTTGGCCGAGTTCATAGATAGGCCATCCAGCTCAAAGAGGTGATGGAAAGGGTTGGCATTGAAATTTCTGTTTCCTCATAACTCTTTTACTATTTAAGATGGAAAGACAATTCAAATTAGGCAAATTGTAACCTCATCATAATAAACAACTTTCATACTGAAAGTTTTTCAATAACTGCAACAGCCCAGAAGTTAGGATATGAAAAATGATTTTAGACTTCAAACTTCGACCGCTTTTTAAACTAAAAGCTCTCATTCGTTGCATTCACTTCCACCCTATTTCATTCTCATAGCTCCAACCTCAAACCCTTATGAAATTAGACGAAGAAATGGTGGAAGGGACTTTAAATCAATTGACAAACAGAAGCTACTTTTGCCTTCCGGCTTGCCATCAGGAATTGATTTTCCCCTATTCTCGTAAAAAAAAAAAAAATCTAGCCACTAAACTATCCATGATGATTTTTAAAAATAACAAACATACATTATAAAATAGAACAAAACAGATATGTGCTAGACTTAGTTTCAGAGGAAAATGTAATATTTCTGCCTATGTTGTTTAAAATAATTTCTGTATGATTAATTCCAAGGATAAAATCTGCAATCACACTACACAAGGCACTTGTTAAGATTTTTTTAAATCAGAGGCTCTTTGAAAAATAAATGATGAATTAAGAGAGTGAAAGAGAATCCAGTCAATTTAAAGATGCCAGTTTAATATGTTATATTAATTTTATAAATTCAAAAATTAAAACTGTAAATACCTTCCAAGCAACTAGCACTCTTTGAATTTATTTTGAAATTTACTTGATATATCAACATAAAATTTCAACTGATGAAATATATGTAATAAAATTAATAACAATTGATGTTAAATTTAGTTATAGCATTCTATTCTCTTATAGTATTTCATAACTAGAAAATCATCCATCATGGTCTGATGAGTGCAAATTGCCTCTTCATTCGAGAGATTTCCCGTTAAAATAGATATATATGCAAGAGAAATGTTTATTTTATTTGATTTTCAATCAATGTGTTAAACATGTTTCATGACAGGAAATATTTTTTTTTTTATTATTATTATTATTTAGGGTGACCCTGGGTAATTCACGGTCACAACTTTTCTGGGGTAAATAATGATCATCTAATTTTTATTTTTAAAAAAGAAATTTGAGGTATGGCCAGGAATCCTTGAATGTTTTACTTAAGTATAACTACATTTAGTCAATTGTAATTTGCTGTTTAGTTTATCAAATAAAGCACCTTTTAAACTGCTAACTATACTTGCCATTTCAAAGATGGGTTCCTAAATATGCACATTTTTACAAAGATCCGCCTCTCTCTCTTAATAATAAATATTTTGTGTTACTTTCTCTTTATTTTATCTAAAAATAGTGTTAGTTTTTAATTAGTTGTTTCACATTTACTGTAAACATTAAAATTAATTACAGTGAACTGTATCAAACATTGCCCCCGTAGATGGGGTAATTATTGATCACTGGGGTTAATTCCTGATCATTGACATTTCTTGTTATATAAATATCATCAGAAATAGCTAATAAATATAATTGTAGCTCTTTTACATGATAATTCATATTTATTAACTGTAAAAACTATAAAACATATTTTAACAGTAATCACAATGTTTTATTTTTCTAACTGCAAGCAAAAAAAAAAAGTAATTAACAAATCAGAACATGAACATGTTCCGATTTGCATCATTTCCAATTTGTCTTAACTTGATTGTACCTTGATTCTGTGTTTGCAGATTCTTTTTAAGTGAAAATTTTTAAGCTTATTAAATTGGCCTGATAAATATGGAGAGAAACTATAAACCTAAAAAAGATACTAAGCTTCTAGAAAGTTAAAATTAATGAATCTGTTTCAAAGATTGAAAATGAAAGTTTCAGTATGAGAACTGGCTGCTATAGCTGTTGACATTCCCTTCTCAACTTTACACTCTCACTTAATGAAGTTAAAGAATCCATCAGTAGTAAAACGTGTGGGAACCATTTTCTATATTCCTGCAGAACATGAGAATGAGTTGGCTGCTTGCCTAAAGAGAGTGGCAAGATGGGATTCCCTTTGTCTCACAAAGGAATTAAAATAACTGTTTCTGATTTTGTAATTAAAAATAAATAAGGTACAAATGAATTAGCTGTGCACTTACAAACATATTTTCACTTCAAAGATGATATGCCGGTGGAAGATTGGAAGAGTTCATTGATGCATCTATCGGCAAAAAAGCCCAGTATTCTCAAAAGATACCAAATGTGACAAAATTGAAAAATTAAACGCCAAATATATTTTTTATGGTCCTATGTCCTTAAATGGATCTGACCCATTCACTATTGACTATGCAGCAATAAACAATGCATATTAATTGTTATAAAAATTTTGGAAAATTTGAAGCGTTAAATTTTGTTGCTTTTTTTCAAATAAATCATCTTATCAGCAGTTGCTTAACTATGTCTTGTTGGTTTATTTATTTGATCTAATGTATTATTTGTGAATTACTGTTTTATAACCATTTTTAAAATGCCTCTTCGCTAAAAACAGCTAGATGATCAGTAATTACTCCAGAAGTGATCAGGAATTGCCCCAATCCAGTTGTAATTCCTGATCACTGAAAATTTTAAATTCTATTTTAATTTTCAAAGAAAAGAAGGTCAAACTTTCACCAAAAATTAAAATTCTACCTTGAACAGTTTTCCACAAAATGGATGTTTGCATTTTTTGATCAGGAATTGCCCCAGGTCACCTTACATATTTCTTTATTCAAAAACCTCTCAGTAAACAACATTCCGTGTGAAGTATTTTTTGTTGTTTAACAATTTTATTATAATTTGTTTTATAATAATTTATTATATTATAAATTTACAATAACCATGAAATTCTCAGCTTGTCAAACGTAGGTTAAAATTTCAAAGGAATTCTTTTTCGAAATTCAAAACAAAGCACTTCTCTGCTTGTCAAACGTTGCCAAAAAATATTATCAAATTATATCATCACGATTGCAATAAATAATCAGATGCATCGTGGCGTCCAAACTATATCACGCGCACGATACACCACTGATGTAATTTACTACTTTCTATTAAAAAACAGAAATTAATTTTAAATATATGATTAATATAATTTAAAATTTCTCGGGAACTATTGATCATAGTGAGATAAATTTTATATCAATCAACAGAAAATTTCATTTCACTATTTTAGAGCTATTAAACTTGAAATTAGAATGACAATTACTCTTTTAAATTTAAAATTACTGAAATTTAGGTTCTCTAACAATGAAATAATGCTTTTTAACATCTCGCAGTGCTATGGCGCGAGTTTTATTGTTGGCGATATCAGAGCATTACTGGGAGACAGATCTAGGTTATTATATACATAATATAAAAAATATGGAAGAATGCTATAACGAAATTTAACACATCAAAGGAGAGCAGGAGTGATTACAATCTCATTTCAAAAATCTGGAAAATTATGGTGGTGTAAAAATTTGACATAACTTCAACTACCTTTGGGATAATTTAAAATATTAACCATGATACATATTTTCAGATGTACACAATATATTCTGCAGCAATTTCATCAGCGAAACAAATAGCTGTACCATTTCCTAAAGTCACATACCTTTGGGCTGTTTAACATTTTTAAAAAGGTTTTTTTTTAAAGAATTCCAGCCTAGAATTGATACTTTTATAGAATTTTTTTATTAACAATTGAAAGTTCAGTATTAACAGAGACATTTCAATCCAGACGGTATCATTTTTACCTAACTCTTCAAGCATTAGATTAGAACTTGAAGCATGCTTATTAGTGGGCACTGGAAGTGCATAATTGCAGAGAATGTTCAGGGAATGTAAAGAATTTAAGTGAGATGTCCATTTATCAATAAAATTTCCCTAAAATTTTCCCAGTAGGATCTCAAGAAAGACTTCCGATGTGAAAAGTTCACATATATCCTTATTAATAATGCTGGTGCAGTTCTTGGCTCGACTTAAGAACACTGCATGGTCGCCAAATTTGAATTTTTTTAGCGATTTCTTGCCAAATCTAGTGTTCATGACTGTTGTTCTGAACCGGCAATTTCGCAAGTTTTAGGATGGTTGATGCGAAATTGCCATGTTTGGCAAGAGACCAAGCCGTTTTCTTAAGTCTTACCCAGTTCATTAAATAATAGCTAAAAGTAATTACAGTCAGTGGCAACCAGCAGTGTAGTCATAAATTAAGCAGTGCCTGAATGATCTAAGCCGGGTGGTATTATTGAGGAGAGGGAGGGGAGGAACAAAATGGAACAGGTGAAAGCGAGGGTAAATAGGAGATCATTTCGCAATAATTTTTGTTTTTTTTTTACATTTAAAATATATAATCATTTTAGCTAGATATTGAAATTGTGAAATAAAGTATCAACAATGCATATTTTGCAGTTATTATTCCATTTTTAATTTTTATTCAAATATTACCATGATCGGTACTTTATCAAATCATAAATATGATAAAAATTTTAAAGAATATTTTTTTAATTTATAAAATATTTCAAGTTATACTCAAATTAAGTCATTTCTACGTAACATCATTGCATGGAAGTAATATAGAAAATATCATGGGTTACCAGAATCTAAACATAAAATACATTATAACTGCTTGTAAACTTAATGTTTTTAACCCTTTCCTGTCACTGCTTACCAGTGGCTAATTATTTTTATTTCAAGCACCCAGTGGCATAAAAACAAGGGGCAACATGCGCTGCGTGCCACTCTTAGGGGCAACATAGAGAAAAAATATTGGTGCTTATGTCAATTTGTGAAAACAAATATGAAGAAGGTGAGAGATTATATTCAGACGCCCAGGCCCCATTCACCCTTGCTATGTCACTAAGGGCAGAAGATATAAATTTGAGACTTCGGACTATAGTAAGAAATCCAAGAAATTAAACTACTATCATTTAAACAAAATTCCATTACACAGGTTCTAGATTACTGGTGTTTAAAACAGGGCATAGTTAAAGTTAAGTTTAGTGTACAAAGCCGTTTCTCCACACTTTGCATCGCCAACTTTTTGATGCCAAGAGGAAGACGGTTTAGTGATGTGTTTACATTTGTTTTGGTTACACAGTAACATTCAAATTAGTGTCTGGGGTACGCATCATTAAATTTGAGTTCTGCGCTTTGAAACTTCATTTTGATTGGTCAGCTATGCGCCAATTTAAATTTTATTGGACGATTTAATAGAATTTGCATAATACTTCGTTTGGAATTTAACGGTTTTAATTTTGACAGTTTACAGAATTTTTTAAAAGAAGGTATATTCCTAACATTCAATGAAGAAGCAAAGCTATTCGTTCCTGACTTTGCTGAAAGCGAAGCCGCTGATGTTTTTTTAAGTTCAAAAAATTTGCCCAGAACCCACTTGTCATGTCGCAGGCAACGCATGCAGGAATTCTTGTTTTTGGAATCTAAAAAAAAAACTATATTCCTAACATTCAATGAAGAAGCGAAGCTACTAGTTACCCTGATGCTTTATTAGGTTAAAAAAATTTCCCCCCGTTCACATACACAAGAGAACAAAATGTTCACTGCTCACCCAAAACAAATGTCACATCGCCAAACCATCTTGTCCTTGGCGACAAAAAGTTGGCAATGTAAAGTGAAGAGGAATGGTTTCGTACCCTAAACTTAACTTTTACCCAGAGCTTTGTCCAAACATATTACTTATATAATATTAAAAGTAACAGCAATTAAGAAATCAACTTGGACTTTTTAAAGCATTAAAAAGACATTCAGGACTATTTAACGGGTCTTAATTATACACTGTGTAATGCTGTTCATACTGTCTACTTATACAGCACGAAAAAACCAAATCTCTTAATTTAAAAACTTACTTTTCCATCTGTATCTTTACTGTAGCCTGTTTTCAGACTCTGCACTTGTATTCTGATATCTGCCACATGTGCAAGATAATTTGACACTTTTCTATTCTCAAGGTCAGTTTCATCATAAAAACTACCAACCAATAAGCTTCCAGAAACTTCAGTAAATTTACTGCACAAGGCATAGCACTGTTGAACAAATGGCTGAATAGCTCGTAGAGATGTTCCCAAATTCATAAGCATACTTATTTCATCAATGAATAAAACAAAACCATCTGGCTTCGAGGCATTGACTTTTTCAATAGTACTTTTAATGCATTCATACAAAGGCTTTAAGCACAATGTATCATGACAGCTATTATTTAAGGAATTAAATAAGTCTATATTCTCACTGTCGGTCTGCACAGCCGACTCAATTAAATTGCCAGCTTCTAACATAACGTCGACGAAAGCTACTTTCTGGTGATCACGAATTACTTTGATATTTATACCTGACTTCAGCAATAAATGCGTGTAATGACTGCAGGACTGAGCCAAATTAACTATAATAATTGAACAATTTTTTCTCAAGTAATATGATAAGAAATCACTGAAAAAGAAGTTCAGATCACTACAAGCATCTTTAGTCGCAAACAAAAACTTTTTTACCATTAACTGATTATCTAAATTCAACGCTGAAGCAATATCTGACGACATTCTTTCTCATTTAAATTAATGAAATTATAAATTACAAATCTGTATGCCCGGATGCGGAAAAACGCTTGGCCAATTTAAAATCTTGGCAAAAAAACACGTTTTGTTTATTTACAAAACGGTTTCCTGACATTGCCAAATTACGAAGCAGATAACAATAAATTAAGTTTATAACTGAATTTAAACAGATAAAATGAAAAAAATAACGGAAAATAGTTCAAAATTTAGTAGTTTTTTTTAATCTGTTCAAGAAATTTCAAAAAGAAATTGGTGTTTGTTAATATTTTACAATCATTGCGCTTACAAAACTTAAATCACAAAATTTTAACTGTAACTGTTTCTTTCACTGAAACAAAAACTGAAAAAAAAGTTTCGCATACTTTGTTTTGGATTACTTTTACTATTTTAAATTTGAGTTTCGCCTTTTATATGTTTTTGTTTTAGAGTATCTTATGCTACAAGTATTTCTGTGTTTATTGTTGAAATGTTATAGTAGTTGAAATTTAACAAGATACCTGAATGTTTATTTTGTAGTCTGCAGTTGGTACGTCTGCTTAAAAACTGAATATGAACAGTGCATCAAAACAGGAAAGTCGAGAATTGCATATTGTTGTTAATAAATGCAGATCTCAAGATAACAATGTGACTAAACCGGATTACGGCACTTTGCATCATCCAAATTGTGATTATTATCTTTATAATAATAAAAATAGAATTTATCGACGTAAAATACCCAATCAGAACATAGTCGCAAGACTTATAAAACGAGAAACACATTTCGTGAAACCATCAGTTTCTTCTCATTACGCAGTGCGACAGTTTCATCAAAATATTGTTCCGAATTTCACAGTGGTTGATATTGAAAAACCGCCATGCTTCTTACGAAAATTTTCCCCTGATGGTCAACATTTTGTTGCATTTTCACTAGATCAAACATCAATTGAAATATATGAATATAAAGGTCCTGCAGCTGGGGAAACATTATTGAGTAAAATATCTGGTGAACAAACTTCTATCAATGACCCTGATTATCAAGGCATTCGTACCAAAATATTTGAAAAGTTTTTTCGACTGAAGCATACTGTAAATGTAGCAGTGAATGATGAGCAATTAAACAGGGAATGTAGCTTATTTACTGACGATGGCAATCATATTATTGTGGGTTCTGCTGCATATATTAATGATGACAATATGCCACCCTTTTTTGAAATTTATAGAAATAATGAATCAGTATCCCCTAATCCAAGATCATATTTAGAAAATTATACCTTACATTTAATTGACATGAAAAATGGAATTCTGTGTGATAGACGTACATTTAGGACAGATAAAATTTTTCTTTCTCACAACCAGGGATTATATTTATATCATGATTTCCTCTGTGTTCTGTCAGTTCAGCATCAGACTATTCATGTGTTCCAAGTAACAGATAGCGGTACTTTTATTAATGTTCGTAACATAGGCCGATTTTGCTATGAAGATGATGAACTATATTTGTCAAGTGTACGATATCCAGAATGGGAACCTTGCAAAACACCATTTAGACCTTATCGTGAAACGCCTATTAATGCCTTGAAACACAGAATTCTTGTATTTTTGTACAAAAGAGCTATTGAAAACTGCAGGATTAAAAATTCTTGCAAACCTCTTTGTGAATTCTACCAGAATTTTGAACATTTCTGTCAGCTCAGAATGTGGAAAATGCAGTTGATTGATAAATCCCACCTTCTAATTAAATATGCAAGCGAAGATGTCATAACCCTTCGACTGCCTGATCCCAATGCACAACCATCCTTTTTCGTAGTCTATAACATGGTCACTACTGAAGTATTGGCTGTTTATGAAAACACTTCTGAGAAGTTGTTGAACATCTTTGAGAGCTTTTGCGATTACTTTCGAAATGCTGCGCTACAAGCTCCAACGCAGCTGTCCTGTTCTCCATCCAACAATACATATGCTAGAACTTTACAGCACAGATTTCAACAAACTATAGTAAATGCAAGATTTGGTGGTCAGACTGAAGCAGTAAAGCGTCTTCTGGCTCAATTACCTATTAGTTCACAGTCTTATAGTGTTAGTCCATATCTAGATTTGGCTTTATTTAGTTATGATGACAAATGGGTATCAGTTATGGAAAGACCAAAAGCTTGTGGTGACCAACCTATTCGGTTTTATGCCAGAGATTCTGGATTGTTGAGGTTTAAAATTTATGCTGGTGTTCATGGAAAAAACCATCCTGTTGCTGCAAGAAGACTGGTTGCTTTTACTTTTCACCCCTTTGATCCATTTGCCATTAGTGTTCAAAGAACTAATTCTGACTACGTGGTCAATTTTCACGTTAGGCATATGCAGTCAGACTGAAGAAATTGCAGCTCAAGAACCTAAACTAAAATATCAGAATCATTCAAATTTTTCAATTCATTCATCCAGCATTTCTACATACTCCTTCCAAGTGTTTGAGTTGCCATTTTTTAAGTAGTCAGTCAAAACTCAAATTAACAGTATGTAGAAAGTTGTGAATAATAGCATCATTGGTAAATGATGCTATATGTTTTTCTAAATATCTTTTGACTAAACGAACTCTTATGAAATGAGCAGCTTTTAATTTAAACACCAGTAAAATCATTTATAGATTTAGATAGATTTTACGTTGCTGACATCGGTAGTGGATTTTGACAATATGAGGCTACAGACATAAAATTGTTTTGAGAAATAATTGGAGGTAAATAATTGAGAAACAAAAAAAAAAATTGAGACCTCTCCCAACCCAAAATAGAAAATTCGCCCTCTGTTTAGCACTGTCATGTACGTCGAATATATTTTGAGGTCCTCCAGGGTTTCAATACATGAGGCAAGTGCCTGCGATTCGCAACTGGCTGGCATTTGCTATTAAAACTGGATTCTATTTAATCATTCTATTCTATGAATCATTTTTAAATACATAAGAATAATTTTCATGTAGCTTTTCCATATACTTATCACCGACTATAGTTATCATTATGGATTTTAAAATCCAATCTTTCAAAATTGAATTCTGGATATTGAGACTATTTCTTGGGATGAAAAAATCTGATCTTTTTAAAATTAAGCTGTTGGTTTCAGTTTATTTATAGAATTCATTATATAAGATTACTTTAATAAAAAGGAATGAAATCAGTGGTCGTATAAAATACTAAAAGATATGCTTTATCGTAACCAAATCTAGTCCAACATTACCAATGATGCGATAGAATATCTGAAATTTTTAGAACTAGCTAATATCCAGAATAGAAAAAAATCAAATGATGTATTTGAAGATAGATAACAAATCATAAATATCTATGAATAAAAATGTATTCTTTAATATAAGTAATTATTAAAAACTTATATGGTATGTAAATATTGCTTTTTTGTTACTGAAAATAAATTGGTTAAAGGAATGCAACTAAAAATATCCAAATGCTTATATTGCATTAAATATTTTTTTTTGCTATTCACTAAGTATAAAGGTGTTAAAAGAGTATTTTGGTAAAAATGGAGAATAACAAATAGTTTTGTTGAAACCCATCTTTTATCACAAGCTCAGTTTTTTTAACTAGCAGAATATCATTCACTTTTATTTTATGATTTGTTTATTATTGTGAATAAAATAATTATTCAATAATTTATGTACATATATATTTTGTATGGGCTTCAGAACAAATATTTATTATTGAATACTATGTATTCCACTGTGTATTTAAGTAATGAAAGTGATTGTATTAAATAAAATATTTATTACAAAATATACTTTTTTTTACTGCTTTTAAATTAACCCTCTGTTCCACATAACAAACTATAAGTATTCATTAGTTAAATTAGACGAAAATTGATGTAATTGTTTTACTCATGATTTAAAACTTGGCTCAGAAACACACCATTTTTTATAAATTTTAGAAAATTTGACATAGATGCTCAAAATTTTTAATGCTGTTGTCTTATAGATTTCTGATTTACATCAATTTTATGGTATGTGTTCCACATTGAAACTACATTATGACAATTTTAAGATGAAGCTAGTAATTTTGAATCATCATAAGTTATAAGGCTGACATCCCATATTCCAAACTTTTATGCCACACTAGTGCGATGATTGACCTGCAAAGGCAGATTTAGCATGCATGCAGAATTACACACACAGTAGATCCCAAACCAGTGAACCTCAACCCTAGGATACCTACTTAATTCTTTGATGTGACAACACACTTAAGTATGCTAAATAGGCATCTCAAACTTTGGAAGTTAAGTTTATGTGTTCTTAAACAATATGCAAAATTCAAATTATTTGAATATTTTAGGATTTGTAATCATTTATTTATATTGCTTCAATGCAAGTTAGTGAAATGCTCAGCAATTATGCAATTTTAATCCAGTCAGCAAATGCATGATTTATGAATTCCAACCTCAGCTTGGTTAGAATAACATTCCTGTATGAGGTTGTATCACATGTGTTTGGTCCAATTTTTGACAATACAGGAATAGCAAGGGCAGCATTCAAATGAACATCCAACTCAGTTTTCACAAATTTGCATGCATACAGTAGCATACCTAAAGGGGATAATCTGGAAGAAGCACAGCAGCACTAGCTCAGTCATTATATATATGTAATTTAAAAAAACTAATTCAATTAATTTGTATTTTTTTCCTTTTGTCAGTAAATTACCAGTAATTAAGACTGGTAGTGGATGAGCAATTTTGCAGACATCGACAGTATCAAATGATGAATAAAATGTCTTTTTTCTTGGAATTTTATTTTAAGGTTTATGCAACTTATAGAGGAAGGGTGGAATGTTGCAAGTTCGCCACAGGTGACAAGTCTCGGCTATGCCATTGTGTGCATACACAAGTCTTAAATAGAACCAATTAAACAAAGCAGCACTGCTGCCAAGTAATCACTAATCCTCCTTTGGCCACAAATCTAAAATATGTTGGGATGATGCAAAAAAAATGCAATGTTATGAAGAATTCTTACCCAAGATGTGAAATATTCTGAAAAACTGTTTAAACTAATCACCAGGACAGTCATACATTTGCCACAAAGTGACAGAAAATTTCTGCTGGCTCTTAAGATTCCATAACTACAGAGAATTATGCATTCAAAACTATTTTTTCAAAGTTTTGTTACCAAGTTGTATATTAATTTTCTTTTCTCCATCATTAATTTAATAAATAAATGCTAAGTTCATCAAAAAACAAAATCATTTTGCTACTTACTACATAATTATCACAAAGAAATTTTAATAAAAGGATCCATTTTTTAAACCAGCAAAACCATAAGAATTTTTTGTAAAATTCATGCAACTGGATGAAATGAGCACATCAACCACAATTTAACACGAACAAAATAAGTCTAGAACAACATAAATAAATTCCTTCTCAAATAATTTTTGCCTTCTATTAATAAGAAAAAATGCAGATTAACCACTTAACAGCTTTCCCCGAACTTATGGGACTTCTGATTTGCCCGAATGCCGCTTGAGCAGATCTCAACTTAGCAATGTTTCTAGTACATGGCTCTAGCAGTCTAAATAAAAATTGGATATCAAAACAAGTGTAAACCAGTTTTTAGGTTGGGTTATATTGATTTTTTTTTCTGTTCAAATAAAAGTCAACTTTAAGTAAAAATTCCCTTTTTTTTCCCCTGCAATTAAAAATTAATGAAAATCAATACTTTTAACTGCTGATTTGAATTTATAAAATCAATTTGAATACAAAATAGCTTATAAAAAATGCACTTATTTTTGGACACAATATGACAGAAAAAAAGAAACTGTTAAGTGGTTAATAGATACAATAATTCCAATTTTTTTTTTTGAACCTTTTTGTAAATTTTTTATCTAAGCAACACAGGTTATAGGAATTCATAATCACAACTTGATTTGATGTGTCAACATGAAAAGTTTATCATGAAAATTATTCTGCATGTAGAAAGGAAATGTATCAGAGGGTTTGTTTTTCAATACTTACCAGCATTTAAAATCAAAGGAAAATTCAACACAATTAAAAATATCAATCTACAACAAAGATGCATTGTTTTTAAATTTTAATATTCAATTTCACAGAAGAAAGCATACATAATAATGTTTAACATTCTATTGTTTTATAAAATTTTGTTCAAAAGCAATTCATTCATCTTTTTTGGAACATATTTATAGCGAAATTATAGTTGCACTGGTACCACATAAATGATTATGAAAAGACTAATTCAAAAAGGTGTGGAAGATACAAGACTGCACATTTTATCATTGCCCAGGTATGTAGTCCAGGTCGTAAGCTATTATGCAAGCATATTCAATTTTTTTTTTTTTTTTATTTATTAGAAATGCAAATGGTATGTTTGCGAAATGAAAGTTTTTTCATACATATTAGTGAATGAATTACAGATAAACATACGATAAAATTATGAATACACTAACTTTTTAATAATTGCAGAAATCCTGCTGCAATTATAAACTTTGAATATAATGATTTTTATAAAACAGAACATCTACTTCTCTAGAAATTGTAAAATCATTAACATTTTCTGCTTAAAGTAAAATTTACAATCTACTGTATACAATGAATCATTATTATTCTACTGTATACAATGCTTTTAAGTTACAATCATTTTTATGTCCACACTTTTACTAGCAGTAATAAACTGTTTCATGTTCACAGTATAATCACAAGTTACTCAATTTCCCAACAGTTTTAAAGGCATAATTCAAATGCATCCAGTAGTAGTCCATCAAAATGCCTCAACTGTAAGTCCATCAATATGCATTTTTACCACTTGGCAGTCCACATGGAAATATAACATTAGTAAAATTTGAAAATTCTGCATATTCATGTGTTAACTGTTTGTCAGTCCAGCAATAAGAGCAATTTCTCTACGTAAAGACATCGGATTCTTCAGAATTCATGTATATCCATAGATTTCAATTCCTTGTAAATTTGTCTCTTTATATTTGAAAAAAAGAGAAATATGTAGACACGTGTTCTTCAAGAAAACACAGATGAAAACCACATCAGTTAACAGTCACAATAATGAAGAGTTTGGAATTAGATAAATATGGATTATGATAAGCATTTCTAAGAAACGTGAATCCAGTTTCAAGAACACTGTTTCTATCAATTCAGTTTCTTTCAAAACTATTACATGAATGTAAACACAACATTAACACAGGCATCCAATAAAAAGACAAATATAGTTAAATAGGAAAGAATTTAGCCAAATAAATAATTTTAATTTAAGAAATATATTTTTCTGTTCAACATTCTTCTATATTTTCTTCCTATATTCTATTCTATGTTTGAAACATTTCTATACAAGTTATTAAAATTTTCCAAAAATGGAAAGTAAAATTAACATTTTAGAACACATGGTATATACAATTAATTATATAAATGCAAAGTTAATAAATGAGTATAGAGTCACTTTCCCTGATAATACAGTATAATTAAAGAAACTGTGTCAACATTAATATATTTCAGACACTCTAATGTGACATTTCTTTCAATTTTAACAGCAAAAAAGAAACCAATACACATACATAAATTCTAATTTCAATTTATATCTGCAATTCTCTCAATCACCAAATAGTATTCAAAAATTTTAGCATCAAATATTTTAAGTTCAGATGTATATCAAAATGAAAAAGATAAACCATATTACTTATTGATGAAGTAATTAAAATTATTTTCTCTCAATAACATATTAACCATTGGCCACAGTCTAAGAGGAACATCAAAAGACACAGATAAAGGAAATCTTATTTATTTTGACCATCACAGCAAGTCAAAAGTCACCATTAAACAAATGCACAAAACATGCAAACAACTGAATGAACACTAATACATACACAAATGTTTCAATATTTTAGAAGCAAAGCATTAAAAATATAAATTCATTATAAGGAACAAATCTTATATTTCACAGAACTTATATGACTATGAAAAAAACAGACAAAATAAAACTGCTCATGTGCGTCAACTTGTCTGTTTAGTATTTCGTATTCGATTTAAGTGACAACTGTCTCTGCTCTCTCTGGAAGAAGATCCAGGTGTGCGTCTATCATCTTCATCATCACTAGTATATGTTGTTCCCATAGCAACTGCACCTCTGGTGCTTGTTGCCTGCATCAGATCCATATCAGGCCCATTTCGATTCTCATACAAGAGAATATTAAGGGTTTCTTCATAAATTCTAGCTTCAGGAAACTCAACCTTAAAAGAATATTCCAAATTATTGAAATATACCATAAAAAAACACTAAAATGACAAAATATTCTTACGATTGCTTAAAAAATATGCTAATTGAAGCCACATGAAACAAATGAAAAATGTTCCATTTCAAAAAAAATTAAAATCTTTTATATAGTCATTCTATTACATACACAAAATATTGAATCAAACGAATTATTTCAGGGGTCGATCCAGATTTTTTTTTTTAGGGGCCCATTTTTGTGGGGGGAAAATTATTTTTGTGAACACTTTTTTTATCATGTAAAACCTTCAATTTTAGCAGTCATATTTCTATATTCTATGTTTAATATCAAAAGTGTTTCATTTAACCAAATACATGCAGTAATTTCATTGAAAAAAAAATAATCATACAGTAAAAGTTTAATTAACCGGCATGCTCGGGAAACGCTGATTTCCGGATAGTTGAGAACGACGGGAAAAACGGGGCAGGGGTTGATTGTACCATGACCCATGTACTTACATTTTTTTCACTTCATTCAACATATTATATAAACTAAACTCTAAATATATGAATATACATTAATGAAGTTAATCAACATTAAAGCCAATTAAATTTTTGAAGTGAATTAGTTTTAAAAGCAAATAAATGCTTTGGTTTTGCAGAATAGGTGTTAATTTATGTATTTTTAGAAGATGAACAACAAAATATCAAACATATCACAAACATTATTAAAAGAAATCAATCTTTTAAAAACAATTTAAAATCGCCTAAGTGTTACTTACATAAACGCTTAACTAACCATTTTAAACAGTAAAACACTAAAAGACTACATAATTATTTTTTGAAGGCCTTTCTTCACTTTAAAACTGCACACAATTTAAGTTAAGTATTAAACAAAATTACTTGTATTGAATCAAAGGATATACAAACCTTGGTATGTTTTTTGTCAGTTGCATACACAATGGATGTACAACAGACTTCAGCAACTTTTCGTCCATGGCCATAAAATGACCAACAACAAATTTCATTGCTCCCAATTACATCTTTAATGAACAACACTCGTCCGCTGAACCGAAGTGAAAGTTTATCAAACAATTCCACATTTTTCAATAAATTGTCATCAGAAGTGCTGTAAAGAAACATCATAAAGGCTATCACACGAAACATACAAAATTGAGATTTAAATGCAAATAAGATGTAAAAATCAACAAAAAGAATGAGAATAGTCCTCCTAAATTCTGTAATATTACTTACTAAAGATCACTAAAATCTGACAAAATTGCTCAGTAACCAAAATGTATGAATGTTTAATACGATACTGATATTAAAAATTAACTTCCAAAAAGGAAGAGATAAAAATGCTACAAATTATTTTAAAACCATGAAAAACAAGTTTCTTCTTTTTAAGATATTTCATACTCATTATTTTAGAATTTACATTAGTATTTAAAAATTAAAAACTGAAAAGCTATTTTAATAACACAAAGAAATACACAAAATCAAAAATGAAAATAAGGTTTAATAAATTAATTACAATCTGATTCAAACAAAATGTGCACACTTATTTGCTTGAAACACAGTCATGACAAATTTTTAAAATTAAATAAAGGTTGCAGAACTGAATTCCTTAAAAATATTCACAGAATTAAATAAGTTAAACTATAACCAAAGCAGGTAAGATACATTTCAGGATTTAACTTAAAGCAGTAAATACAAATATTGAAGCTGAAAAACAATATAAAATTTTTTTTAAAAAAAAATCAGATTTTTTGCAATAATTATTCGAATACAAACATTTTTCAGCTTTGAATTAATAAGAAAATCTATTTTGATTAAAATAATGAATCAATAGCATAGAACTATTTCATCTGCAGCGGTCTTATAATTTATTATGACATAAATAAAAAATAGTCAAATTTATACAAGATCAATAACTATGAAATTCTTTCAAGTATACGAAAAATTGAACAAAAGTATTCTTACTTTGTATAGGAGTATTTATTGTTGTGTCGATTAATAAGTAACTTCACAACAGGCTAAAATATAAAAAAATAAATTAACAATCAGATTTTCAAAGTTATTTAAAAAATAACATTAGATAAAACTACTCCCAAACAGAAAAGAGCTACAAAATTTTTATATGTTACTTTTCATAGATGGAACAATAATGGTATAGTTCGATCTTGCAAAATAATATCAATTATATGTTACAGTTAACCCTTCTACAACATGATATTTTAATAAATGGCTTTTATACAACATGGTGTTTCAGTGACAGCCATCTTATCAATATCTGTCGACCTACAACTCAGCACTCTAACATTCCATATACAATTTCAGTATAACAAAAAGCAAATTATCCGTGATTTACCAGGGTTGTTTGATTCTTCTCCAGCCTTTGTTATACTTTCTTCCACAGAAAAATTGTAAAAGAAACCAAGACAAATCAGAATGAGCATCTTTGAATTCTAATTTTGGTATTTTCCTCTTAAATCTGTTACAGCCGAAATATATGCCAGATATATCATTTTTTCTTCAAGTTATGAAAATGCGCACCAAGCAAAGGAATTTCCATGAAATATGCGACCATGTCAGAAGGTTTCTATAATTATTCTGTATTAATACAGAGTGCAACAGTTCTATATTTCATGAACCAGTACATATTATGTCAACTGACGTACTATCAGAAAACTGGCATTTTGCACTAACATTTATTCATGATAGTAACTAGCTGCATGGCCCAGCGTTGCACGGGCAATCTTGAATAATGGGATATTCCCGGGCGGAGAGAAGCGAGATCACGCGAGGCCTTGGGATCCATATTTTCATATGCCCGGCTCCGTTTTTTTGCAACAAATATTGTCACTTACTTTCCCCAACAAATGTAAATATTCTTTCAAATCTAGTCTTTTTATTACTAATTTTCATATGCCCGCCTCCGGTTTATTTTTTTTACACATATTGTCGCTAACGTAAACGTTACGATTCCCCCAAAACGAAAAAAATCCTTTGAATCCTATATTGTTTAATTAAAATTTTTAAATCCAATCTTTTAATTACCTTATAGTTAATAACCCAGCATTTCTTGGAATCCACATTTTTTCATTTTCCCGCCTCTGTTTTTTTTCCCTACAAATATTGTCACTAAGCTTCCCCAACAAACGTAAATCTGTTTGGAATCCTCTCTTGTTGGATTAAAACTTTCAGTTCTAGTCTTTTTACTACCTTAAAGCAGTTTGGTTTGAATGAAAACGCGAGAATTCTTATGCTTATAAATTAAAACAGATTAGCATGATATTTCTTTTGCAAAAGAAAAAATAAAACGAATAATAATGAAAAAAACCAGATAAAAATGAATAAATATTTCCCCCCCAACAACCGTAAATGTTGCGAAACACCGTACGACAAAAAAAAAGAAAGAAAAATGCAGGAAAACGATTTTTTTTTCAATTGTTAATAAATCCAAACACAGAATAACACAGAAGCTCGCTCAAAAAAAATACCAACTTCCGTTAAATAAATAAAAAAAATGCAACACCGGATGCGAAAAATAATAGTAGGAAAAAAAAAGAATCCGTCGTGAATGAATTCACCATTCTGCCAATAGATGGCAGCAAGTCAGTTCATTCATTTTGACGTTTTTAATTAATATCTTTTTAACTAATTGCAATTTCGGAATTTAAAAGGCCGAAATGGATTCCTTGGATTATTCTCCGTCTTTTGGTACTTTCCGCGTGCTTCTCCGTTCAGCGGTTCGTGAGAAGATAGCCGGACATACATACATACATACATACGTTTGTTTACCTTCGAATTTTAATAGGATAGATTAATTTATAGCCGAGTTTAATTAATTTTGAGAAATTCCTATTGCAAGAAAAACTCTACACAACATATGACCGGTACAGATTGCCTCTTCATGCGAGAGATTTTCCGTCAAATTTGACGTGCTTAAATACATATGTATGCGAGAGAAATGTTTAACATTGATTGAAAACAAATAAAGGAAACATATGTTTCATGACTGGAAATATTTTTTTATTTACATACTTCTTTATTCAAAAACCTCTTGGTAAACAACATTCTGTGTGAAATATTTTTGTTGTCAATTTTTTTTGTCAAAACATTTTTCCTTGTATTTCAGATGCCTAATCAAAACAAAGCAATTATCTGCTTGTCAAACGTTGCCAAAAATTATTTTCAAATTATATCATCACGATTGCATTAAATAATCTGATTCATCGTGTCGTCCAAACTATATCACGCGCATTAAATACCACTGATGTGATTCACTACTTTCTATTAAAAAATGGAAATTAATTTGAAATATATGATTAATATAATTTAAAATTTCTCGGGAATTATTTATCATAGCGAGATAAATTTTATATCAATCGATAGCAAATTTTATTTCGCTATTTTAGAGCTATTAAATTTGAAATCAGAAAAAGAGTTACTTTTTTTAAATTTAAAATTACTGAAATTTAGGTGCTCTAACAATGAAATAATGCTATTTAATGTCTCACAGTGCCATGGCGCGAATATTATTGTTGGTGACGTCAGAGCATTACCGGATCAGTGAGAGACATATCTGGGCTATTATATTAGTAATAATGGGATTCATTGTTAACAGGGTCATGATTTTCGTGATATAGGAAGGATAGTTGCATGGTCTTGTTCATAATTTTCGTGATATAGGAAGGATAGTTGCATGGTATTTTAAAACCTGTTGTCAATGATGTTGTTTAGTAAACAATTGATGTCTCCATTCATTTCTATTTCTTCTGTTCGTCCCTCAACGAGTCACTTTCGCCTGTGCAAAAAATTTGCATCTTTCTCAAATTTTCTTGAATTTTTCCCATGAATTCTGAATCACCTAGTATAAATATAGCTTCCCAAGGATCATTTATTTACGAAGGTTGTTATTTTTATTATTTCTTTCCTAGAATTTCCTCTCGATTTTCTAAGGTATTCTGCTGGATATTTTGCACTCTCACTTAGACTTTTCTTCGAAATTTTCTGAATTCAAATAAATAACATGTTTCAATTTATCTTATCATCATCCTATTTAGCCGATAATTTCCGTTCTGTTTCTATGTTTGTTTTCTTTCATTTCATGTATACTACTATGTTAATTTCTTTTGTCGTTTGTTTTTTAACTAGATAGATAAAATTTTGTACACAGTTTTATCATCAAGAATGTAAGTCCGTATCAAATTCTGGATCAAATCCGTCGAAGGGGTCACTGTCTGTCGGTCTGTATAATTGTATAGTTCTGAACATGATAACTTCTAAAAGCAATGACTTAGATAAATTAAATTATGTATTTGGTCTTCTAAAGCCAATTGAAGATTTGTCTCCAATTTTCGTTGCTGTCGGTTAAAAAAATGTTGTTGAAATTGCATATTCGGTTTCTTCCCCATCCTACGACGCAAAAAAAAGCGCGAGCGCTGGAGCGTTTTCCTCGCTGGTTTTTTAAAAGTCTTTTGGTATAAAATTTTTTGAAACGTTTTCTCAAACGGGCATGACTTATTTTTTTTTCCTAGTTTGCCCATCCCCTTTCTTTGGGAGTCTTCACGATTCTAAGCGCAATGGCGTATAGTGGTGAGAAAATAAAATTAATAAAAAAGTAATTCTTACTAAGAAGCGGACGTTACTAAGGTAATACGTTCTATTCGAAACTAGCCGTTATTAAATATATTGTTACAAAAACGTAATGTCTCTTTCCTTTCATATCAGTCTTATGGTTGGGAAGAGCTATTTACAGAGGTTATTACTGGGGGAGGTCAAGCTTATGCTCCCTGACCTTGACAAAAAAGTTGGCGATCGTTAGGAGACAAATCTGAATCTGCGACTTCTCCGAAAAAATGAAGGATCTCGAATATGTTTGAATTTTTGTTCTATTTGTACTAGGGACGGAGTTATTGGGAACCTTAGAGAGAATTCTTTATGACGAGACATCCTATCATAAAAGGGTATAAATATCTAAATACTCTGATGTCTGAATCAATCTCTTTGGAGTCATGCTCCAAACGACGACTTTCTTACCAATATCTAGTGTTTAAAATCCACATTCTTAAATGAGTTACTTGCAACCATATTTTTAATATCATCCATATATTGTAAAAATAAAATCTTTGCTACACACAGTTTGGTTTGCTTTTTTACTATGCAAGCCTTAAAAAATTGAATCTAATCAAATGGCAAAACATTTTTATACTAACAAATAATGGTCTATACGAAGGTTATAAAACTTGAAATCACCCACTTTAAATCTTTTTTTATAGACATAATTTAAAACCTTTATGTTTTTGCTCTTGTTATTTTTATCCTTTTTTTGCGAGCTAGACATGAAATGGGAGGAGAAAATGATATATATAAGAAACATTTATAAAATATGACTGAAACACCGTAAAATTCACTTAAACATAAAGGCTTTATTTTCTTCGATTAATTCCATACAAATAAACTTTTTAATAATTTCCTTAACAACCTTTTGTAAGAAAATAATTATTGCGTTTTAAATATGATTCATTTAAAATATAAGAAATTGAAAAAAGGCTTAAATCGGAGTTCATTAAAGTGGAAGTATCCAGAGTCAAAAGTATTTTAATTTTAATTTTCATCTCTTAGAATTTCATGCAAATCTTTTTTAATTCAAAAAACTTGATCAAAAGGAAAAAACTCAGAAATTAACGAAACTTCATTTGACAAGGTTTATTATTACCAAAACTAGATTCCTTTGTTGCCACCACCCAGAAGCTTATTTGAAATTATAATTTCGCTCACAATAAAGAATAATGGTTGTTTCCAAGCAAGGTGGACAAAGACATAGAGAAAGAATGAAAGAACGAAGAAGTAAATTAAAAAGATCTTTGAATTATGTTGCAAATTACGTTAACTGCTTTGTTAATAAGATTTTTTTTCTGAAAAGATAGAATGTGAAAAATGTGGGTTTTTTTTCCTTCTCCTTAATCCCCTCTTCTTTTGAGGACAAACCAAAGAAACTAAAAGCAAAGAATAAAAAACAATGAACAAGTGTTTTTTATGCACCGTTTCCTTATTTGATGAGAAATTTTCGAAAAATAATAAATGGCATAAACGGTTGAACACGTTTTCAAAACATAAAACAAAAATGGCGATTATGTCATGTCTTTCTTGAAGAGTAAAACGCAGAAAGAAAAACAACCAATCCGTGTCTTTTTGGCTATTAACATCTGGTTTGACAAAGTCTATTTATTTTAATGGCTATAAGAAAACGCAGAAAATAAAAAAAAAGATGAAAAAGGCCATTAGGCGATTATGAAGTCTATTTATGGAGATATAATTAGACAAGATAAACAAGAAAAGCAGTAAAGTATTAAAAAAATCTAATGTTGTACATACAATTATCACTAAAACGAACGACCCCGTCTTTTTGACAGATTTCAGATTTGCTGATGAAACTTATAAAAACTATAAAAGCATTTTAGTCGATATTTGTGAAGACTTTTTCTGAAATAAACCTATGATTACACACGCCTATTTAATAGCCAATGACTGTACGAGTTTTGAAGTTCTGCATATAAGATATCTACATGGAACAAAATCCCTCAATATGAGATATTAATATTATGATACAAATATATATTATAATAGACGGTGCTCACTAAAGTCATAAGACTCGTTCGTCTTTAGAACGGCGAGAGCTACAGTTATAAAAGTGATGTCTAAGTATAGAAAAGTGGCCCTGGGATACGCTATAAGGCCAATTTCAACGCTAGTTGGCGCTATAATTGAACTCATCGCATAATAAACAAGCACTTTAATATACCTAGACACTACTTTTATGACTATAGCTGTTGTCATTCTGAAGTTGAATGGTGTGGGGCTCAGGGCATTTGTGAGCACACTGTATAGTTACGTTCATATAAATACTGCATCGTTCATTCCATTCCAAGTACCTTCCAATACGAGTAAAACACGCCAAATTAGTAATTGTTACAAAAGAGAACTCGCACTATCGGTGGTCATTGTAGCACATACGTTTGTGGAAAATGTGCTGAAAAAATGGATCAGTTCGCAGTAAATTATGTAATCTTAAGTTATGAGAGAAATGTGAAATAGTAAAAATTACTGCATATGAATTATTATTTATTTATTTACTTAAATATTAAATATAATATGACGTAAGGCGTTCTTTTAATTACCCATTGAACTGACTGATTATGGTAGGAACATATTTGTTTTCGATGCCAGTTGTTCTAGAATTAAGCAGTTTCGTTTATGTATAATCGTAAAGAAGGAATTAGCATTAGCTCAAATTGAAATGGAAAGATAATTTTATGCGATTGCATATTATGTCTAATTCCTTTAACATCAGAAACACTCAAGTAAGCAATATTTTTCTCCAAAGACTGATTTTAAATTCATGATTTAGAACATAAACCCTTATCACTGTAGCAGAAAACTTCCATTTTGTTTTAAAATATTTTGATTCCATTTAAGAACGACCATCACACAGAGCAAAATAGTTATTCCATTAAGTTAAAAGTAGCAGATGGCTTCTGTGTTTGGATATATCCATCAGAAATACAAAGAATACGGTTCCAACACAAGGTAATATATTAATTCTGACTTCTGATAATTTTTCCTATAGTATTTTGCTTTATAAAAATAGTTACTCTTTGTTTTAATATGTTTGTGTGTTGATTATTTTCGGATATCTCAAATTCAGCACATGCTTTCAGAAATGATATATTTATCAATACACTAACACGTTTGCGTACTTAGTATTCATTTATTGTAGCAAATTTTAAGGCTCATGAAATGGATTTTTTAATTTGAAAGATCTCATAATTTGATCACGCAATATTCGCAAAGCTGATTGCTGAAAAATACAAAATCGTACCATTTTAATAGTTATGTAATAATATTTATATATTCGTCTCTGTTACTGTTTCTCGTGATGAGATTTTAATTTCCTTCAAAGAATACCTATCACAACATTAAAAAAATATTCTGAAATGCGTCTACCTGTTTAGAAAGCAGAATGAAATCTTTATAAACAGTAAAATGTTTATCTTTAATTCTTGAACGTATATAACGTATATTCATTCCTTGAGAAATAACTTTTTCTTTCAAAAGCCCTTTTTAGAATATTTTTTCCAATTTTTGGATCAAAAAGCATGAAGCGCAAAGAATTATCTCAGATTATAAGTACTTTTTCAAGCCATTCTAAGAATTATTAGAAAATAGGTAATCTAACTATAGAAATTTAGAGAGTCTGACTTGATATTTTCAAAGAATCTCTACCTAAATAAGGGTGAGAGAAAGTAATCATCTAGAACGGAAATAATTGATGACACATGATATTGAGGTACGATTAGTTATCAAATGTAATCTTTAAACAAGATTCAGAACGACATCGTCATAGAATTTCGATTAATATTAACGGAAGAAATATTCAAAACATGTATTTTGTTAGATAAGATAAAGATCAAATACAGTAGTGGTAGATAAAAAAAACGCAAAAGTATTTAAAATAGCAATTTTCCTGGAAAAATTGAATTATTTTTCTCCAATAAAAATAAATCAGTTATAGATGATTCTCTTATTCCGAAATCTTCATAGCTTTTGCGCATGCGCCAGGCGGAGTTGATTTCATCAAAATAGGGGTAAACTAAGAAATGGAGGGGGAGATATTTACATTTTAAGTAACGTGACCTACAAAAAACTACGGACATTATTTTACCTTACTCATTTCCTGTCACCCCTTTCCGGAGTAAAATCGTCAAAAAGTGTTTTGGCATTTTGAAACGATCAGTAGCTGCTGGTTTACATTTCAAAAAGGAAAAGTGCGTTTATTTGTTTTTTAATTTAAGATTGAATTATGAAATATATTTATTTTTAATAGGTTACTTTTATTTCGTTCGTAAATGTTTATATTAAATACATGAGGGTGGAAACCGCTTGAAACCGATTGGACAGCATTTGTTCATTAAAGGTATCTAAATAAGCTATAACCTTGTAATAAAACGAAGCGTCTGATAAATAAAAATAAGGGACCATTTTATAAAATAAAGGCTTTTTTGTTCGCTCCAGTTGCTATTTGAAACGGCTTGATTCAACCAGTATCATTACATAAAAGCCATCGTTATTTCTTTATATTAAAAAATTCATCATGTATCAAAGGAGGAAGCGAAGACCTAATTGTCTTCCAAGTCCAGAAAATAATTAGATTCAAATAAAACTGCCTGACAATGTATCACATCGTAAGTCATATGACCTCAATATACCATAGTTTCACATGTTTTGCGAAGCAATTTAAGCTTTTTGTGTTAAAAAATTAACTATACAAGCAATAAATCAAATCCAAGGGTTTACATTCGTAATCCAATCCAAGATGTAACAATTTCCTCTCTCTCTGGAGATTTTTATTCTCTAGTTTCTTTTCGTTTTCTGCTAGGAAGCGTTTTAGGATCCGTAAGCTTCTCCGTGACTTGGGTTTGTTAAAATAAAAATCAATTTCTGTTGTTGGTATATTAAATTCTAGAAAGTCCTAGAGAGGTACAAATCACAGGATCTTCTCATAGCCCCAAGCACATCAAGATCCATCATTTCGCCTCAAGACAATTTTCAAACTTTAGTTGAAATTGGAAAAGGTGAGAGGTAAATGGGCCATACTCACCTTGTATTTATTGACTTCTACTTTTTTAAGTTCCACGGAAGGCACTGAAAACAAAAGGAGAACGAAGGACTAGTCAATGCCGGACTAACCCGTTAATGCCCGGCGTCCTATTTATAGGACAGTTACATTTCACTTCCGTTTATAAAACAAACGCATTCCATTGTTTCTTTTCTGCTTTGTCTGATTAGTCAATACAGAGGTTGTTTGAACATTTTTATGGCATATACAGAACTGTTTTACATACTTTTTTTGTGCTTTAAATGCTCAATTTTATAACTCTTACTCTTAACAATCTTTCCACATCATAACTTCCATAGCAATAATGCCTTTTGTAATATCGGAAGACGCATTTCATCCCATTCCTCTTGAACAGCTTTTCGAAGTTTACAAAATGTTGTATCTAGACGTTGAGATAATGCTCATTGTAAAAGTCCACATTCGCAAAAATCCATGAGTGACACATCAGAAGTTTTAGCAGGAATAACGGTGAAGGGTATAGTTTTAATACCCGTTTCTTTTTCTATTTTTTCCAGGAAATTAACAGGAGATTGTGTTGTGTGTCAGCTTGCTTTGTCTATGGGTAAAGAGATGTTATTTCATATTTGAAGATTGGGGATAAAATACATTCCTGATGGCACGTGGAGTTGATCTTGACATTTTCCTCCCCTCTCTTTACTTTTATTTTGCCATTATATGAAAAAATTTCAACAATAATAAATCTCTTAGAAAAACTTTCTTTAGATTCTTTCAACAATATTTTAAGACTATTTCTCCTCTTTAATGATAATAAATTGATATTTTCTTGCAGTCATTTAAATAGACCCAACCTTCATTTATTGTCGCAAATTTTTGCATTTTTCTCTGGTTTAATGCTTTTCATATGGAATTCGGCAGCGAGTTCTGCGTTCAGCAATATTACGTGAATAAAGACGATGAACATTTTACTTTTTGGCCTTTTTAAGATTCAAATCTGTGTTAAAAATTTTGTTTACAGTTTATATGGAGTATTTTAATGAGTTTACAACAAACATTTGATTTAGTTTGATTTTCTTTTAACATTAAATATCTCACATTTGCAATATTCGAAGAACTGCGTTTTTTCCATGTACAGGGTGTCCAACAAAGGACTCCCTCATTTTAAAATTAAATAACTCGGCAACGGAGATCGATAGAAGAACGAAACCAGTGATATGCTTAGTCTGAAAGCCGTAAAAATCTGATACAAAAGTTTCAAAATTAGTTATAAATGTTGCCGACAGGTGGCGCTGTACGTTGTAATCACAGTTCAGATTTCGAGAAGAAAGCTACAAACTGTCATTTGCAAGTAATCGTTGCAATCACATCACAATCGATTCAAATTAGGCATTTTTCGTGCTTGCCAAGGAC
This sequence comes from Araneus ventricosus, assembly GCA_013235015.1. Lineage (NCBI taxonomy): Eukaryota > Metazoa > Arthropoda > Arachnida > Araneae > Araneidae > Araneus > Araneus ventricosus. The sequence continues at coordinate 221,645 of BGPR01001556.1, forward strand.
AGTTTATAGATTTCTTATCGGATTCTGAATATCTATTACAACCTGCAGCGCCACCTGTCGGCAACATTTATAACTAATTTTGAAACTTTTGTATCAGATTTTTACGGCTTTCAGACTAAGCATATCACTGGTTTCGTTCTTCTATCGATCTCCGTTGCCGAGTTATTTAATTTTAAAATGAGGGAGTCCTTTGTTGGACACCCTGTATATGTTCCCATGTTCATATGGTATAAATAATAGGACAAAAGGGTACTGGCTCAAGTGTCACTCTCGTCACTTGACCAGAGCTCAAATTCTCGATATCTTTCCCAAACAGCCAGTAGCGTAGCTGCAATTTTTGCCACTCGGGAATAACTTGCAACATGTTACCCTTCTTTTATAAATAAGATAGGACACATAAACTTCAAAATAAATTTAGGAAAAAAATTCATTGTAATTTAAAATACAAATTACATTGTACAAGATTACAATTACATTTTAATCTTGTTTTTTCAGCAAAATTGTTGATAATATCATTAAATTAATTAATTTATGTTCAATAGTTATACAGTTATGTTTAGGATCCCTTGGTCGTCAGTTGCTCATCGATGATCGCAAATAGTTTTTAATCTGTCTTAATTTTTAGAAACTTCTCTGACAACTAGCGACACTCTCATCAATTGTTAAATAATTTCTTGACAATATTAGGAACGGAGTTTTGTAGCCTATAATTTGGAAAAGGGCTGTAAAAGTTCAAGGGGACCTTCCTTCCATGTTTCCGTTCAATCGTCTATTAGAGACAATTTGAATAAATTTCGAAGACTTTTTTTTATTTTTATTTGTTTTTCGTCAATGTCATGTAATCAAAGCTCATACTTTTTATTCAGTAAATTGGGGGGAGTAATAAATGCGTATTTCTCAGCGAGAATATGAAATTATTGAATGCCAACCTGATTTATTTAATCATTCAGTCAAATGAAAAAGTCTTTTCTCGTTGGGTTTCCTCTTCACGAAACCTTCATGACATATCGGCAATTTACTAACAAAAAGGGAAGAATAACAACATTGGGCAAAAAAAATTGTTGCAATTATACATATATGCTGATTTCAGATCTGAAGTTTCCTTATGAGCTGAAGATTTCTTTATAAGCTGTAGATTCTGTACGAAACATGATTTTTAGAGGGGGTTTTCCCCTCAAATTATACGCTTTTAAATACCCTAAACAATAAGAATAGCATTATAAATACACCCATGAAATAAGTAAAAACTCACTATTGCAAAGTAATCAGCAGAATGTAAGCAAGAATTTGCGCTTGTAACTTTTGAATTTGTGGACTTTATGAGGGCAGTCTCATGTGATAATCCAGTAGTAGTTCTCCATCATATGTGTATCCCAGTTGCCTTTGTAGAGCTCTTAATATTCTTGATAAAAGTGCTCTTACTGTTCATCACTTATAATCCCAAGAAGATTCTTGGGGAATCAATCGATCCAGGTGATTAAACAGCAAATGGAGATTTACACTCATATTGCACCCAATCACAAAATGCCAACAGCATTCTAGTAACCGGAATCTCATAGCCATCTTTCTGTTACCATGAAAGTTTTGTTTAACTGCCTTAAAAGACAGTCACGCTGGTTTCTCCTTTTCCTTCATCTTCCTGACAAATTCGCTTCTACTGTACTAAATTGCTGAGGGGCTGATCAGGGCCGTACCGAGGGGTTGGCGATATTGGCCCCCGCCAAGGGCGCAGTCAGAAGAGGGCGTAAAAATTACCGTTAAACAAAACAAGGTTTAAGAGTTACGTTGACAATAAATAAAAAAGAATTCAAGAATAAGCCATCTGTGACTAATTAAAAATTTCAAATAAATTAAAAATCTTAGAAAATATATGCAATTTTTTTGTTTATTTACTGCAGTGATACATTTGATTTGTTGTGCACAAAATTTTTCATCAATGTTGTTCATTACAGAATCGGTT
>BGPR01001556.1:228741-242270 GCA_013235015.1 Araneus ventricosus
AAAGTTTGCAACAATAAATGAAGGTTGGGTCTATTTAAATGATTGCAAGAAAAGATCAATTTATTATCATTAAAGAGGAGAAATAGTCTTAAAACATGGTTGAAAGAATCTAAAGAAAGTTTTTCTGAGAGATTTATTATTGTTGAAAGTTTTTCATATAATGGTAAAATAAAAGTAAAGAGAGGGGAGGAAAATGTCAAGATCAATTCCACGTACTTTCAGGAACACATTTTATCCCGAATATTGAAATATGAAATACCATCTCTTTACCCATAACAATCACTAGAACTGCGTTAAGACAAAGCAAGCTGACACGCATTACAATCTTCTGCTAATTTCCTGGCTAAAATAGAAATAAGAAATGGGTATTAAAACTACACCCGTCACTGTTATTACTGCTAAATCTTCTGATGTATCACTCATGGATTTTTGTGAATGTGCACTTTTACAATGCGCATTATCTACATACAAGATTTTTGAACTTCGAAAAGCTGTTCAAGAGGAATGGGACAAAATACCTCTTCCGATACTACAAAAGGCATTACTGCTATGGAAGTTATGATGTAGAAAGATTGTTAAGAATAATGGTTATCAAATTGAGCATTTAAAGCACAAAAAATTATGTAAAACAGTTCTGCATATGCCATAAAAATGTTCAAACAACCTCTGTATTGACTAATCAGACAAAGCAGAAAAAAAAATGGAATGCGTTTGTTTTATAAACGGAAGTGAAATGTAACTGTCCTATAAATAGGACGCCGGGCATTAACGGGTTAGTCCGCCATTGACTGGTCCTTCGTCCTCCTTTTGTTTTCAATGCCTTCCGTTGAACTTGAAAAAGTAGAAGTCAATAAATACAAGGTGAGTATGGCCCATTTACCTCTCACCTTTTCCAATTTCAACTAAAGTTTGAAAATTGTCTTGAGGCGAAATGATGGATCTTGATGTGCTTGAGGCTATGAGAAGATCCTGTGATTTGTACCTCTCTAGGACTTTCTAGAATTTAATATACCAACAACAGAAAATGATTTTTATTTTAGCAAACCCAAGTCACGGAGAAGCTTACGGATTCTAAAACGCTTCCTAGCAGGAAACGAAAAGAAACTAGAGAATAAAAATCTCCAGAGAGAGAGGAAATTGTTACATCTTGGATTGGATTACGAATGTAAACCCTTGGATTTGATTTATTGCTCGTATAGTTAATTTTTTAACACGAAAAGCTTAAATTGCTTCGCAAAACATGTGAAACTATGGTATATTGAGGTCATATGTCTTACGATGTCATACATTGTCAGGCAGTTTTATTTGAATCTAATTATTTTCTGGATTTGGAAGACAATTAGGTCTTCGCTTCCTCCTTTGATACATGATGAATTTCTTAATATAAAGAAATAACGATGGATTTTACGTAATGATACTGGTTGAATCAAGCAGTTTTAAATAGCAACTGGAGCGAACAAAAGAACATTTATTTTTTTAAATGGTCCCCTATTTATATTTATCATTAAGCTTCGTTTTATTACAAGGTTATAGCTTATTTAGATACATTTAAAGAACAAATGCTGTCCAATCGGTTTCACGCGGTTTCCCTCCTCATGTATTTAAAATAAACATTTACAAACGAAATAAACGTAATTTATTAAAAATAAGTATGATTTTACAATTTAATCTTAAATTAAAAAACACTCATAATCACACTTTTCCTTTTTGAAGTGTAAACCAGCAGATACTGATCGTTTCATAATGCCAATACACTTTTTGACTATTTTACTCCGGAAAGGGGTGAAAGGCAATCAGTAAGATAAGATCATTTCCGTAGTTTTTTGTAGGTTACGCTAGTTAAAATGTAAATATTTCTCCCTCCATTTCTCATTTTACCCCTATTTTGGTGAAATCAACTCCTCCTGGCGCATGCGCAAAAGCTCTGAAGATTTCGGAATCCGAGATTTATTTTTATTGGAGAAAATAATTAATTTTTTTCCAGGAAAATTGCTATTTTAAATACTTTTGCGTTTTTTTATCTACTACTTCTGTATTTGATCTTTATATTATCTAACAACATACATGTTTTGAATATTTCTTCCGTCAATATTAATCGAAATTCTATGACGATGTCTTTCTGAATCTTGTTTAAAGAGCAAATTTGATAACTAATCGTACCTCAATATCATGTGTCATCAATTATTTCCGTTCTAGATGATTACTTTCTCTCACCCTTATTTAGGTAGAGATTCTTTGAAAATATCAAGTCAGACTCTGAGATAATTCTTTGCGCTTCATGCTTTTTGATCCAATAATTGGAAAAAATATTCTAAAAAGGGCTTTTGAAAGAAAAAGTTATTTCTCAAGGAATGAATATACGGTATATACGTTCAAGAATTAAAGATAAATATTTTACTGTTTATAAAGATTTCATTCTGCTTTCTAAACAGGTAGACGCATTTCAGAATATTTTTTTAATGTTGTGATAGCTATTCTTTGAAGAAAATTAAAATCTCATCACGAGAAACAGTAACAGAGACGAATATATAAATATTATTACATAACTATTAAAATGGTACGATTTTATATTTTTCAGCAATCAGCTTTGCGAATATTGCGTGATCAAATTATGAGATCTTTCAAATTAAAAAATCCATTTCATGAGCCTTAAAATTTGCTACAATAAATGAATACTAAGTACGCAAACGTGTTAGTGTATTGATAAATATATCATTTCTGAAAGCATGTACTGAATTTGAGATATCCGAAGACAATCAACACACAAACATATTAAAACAAAGAGTAACTATTTTTATAAAGCAAAATACTATAAGAAAAATTATCTGAAGTCAGAATTAATATATTACCTTGTGATGGAACAGTATTCTTTGTATTTCTGATGGATATCTCCAAACACAGAAGCTATCTGCTACTTTCAACTTAATGGAATAACTATTTTGCTCTGTGTGATGGTAGTTCTTAAATGGAATCAGTATATTTTAAAACAAAATGGAAATTTTCTGCTACAGTAATAAGGGTTTATGTTCTAAATCATGAATTTAAAATCAGTCTTTGGAGAAAAATATTGCTTACTTGAGTGTTTCTGATGTTAAAGGAATTAGACTTAATATGCAATCGCATAAAATTATCTTTCCATTTCAATTTGAGCTAATGCTAATTCCTTCTTTACGATTATACATAAACGAAACTGATTAATTCTAGAACAACCGGCATCGAAAACAAATACGTTCCTACCATAATCAGTCAGTTCAATGGGTAATTAAAAGAACGCGTTACGTCATATTATATTTAATATTTAAGTAAATAAATAAATAATAATTCATATGCAGTAATTTTTACTATTTCACATTTCTCTCATAACTTAAGATTACATAATTTACTGCGAACTGATCCATTTCTTCAGTACATTTCCCACAAACGTATGTGCTACAATGACCACCGATAGTGCGAGTTCTCTTTTCTAACAATAACCAATTTGGCATGTTTTACTCGTATTGGAAGGTACTTGGAATGGAATGAACGATGCAGTATTTATATAAACGTAACTATACAGTGTGCTCACAAATGCCCTGAGCCCCACACCATTCAACTTCAGAATGACAACAGCTATAGTCATAAAAGTAGTGTCTAGGTATATTAAAGCGGTTGTTTGTTACGCGATCAGTTCAATTATAGCGCCAACTAGCGTTGAAATTGGCCTTATAGCGTATCCCAGGGCCACTTTTCTATACTTAGACATCACTTTTATAACTGTAGCTCTCGCCGTTCTAAAGACGAACGAGTCTTATGACTTTAGTGAGCACCGTCTATTATAATATATATTTGTATCATAATATTAATATCTCATATTGACGGATTTTGTTCCATGTAGATATCTTATATGCAGAACTTCAAAACTCGTATAGTCAGTGGCTAATAAATAGGTGCGTGTAATCATAGGTTTATTTCAGAAAAAAGTCTTCACAAATATCGACTAAAATGCTTTTATAGTTTTTATAAGTTTCATCAGTAAAACAGAAATCTGTCAAAAAGACGGGGTCGTTTGTTCTAGTGCTAATTGTATGTACGAAATTAGATTTTTTTAATACTTTACAGCTTTTCTTGTTTATCTTGTCTAATTATATCTCCATAAATAGACTTCATAATCGCCTAATGGCCTTTTTCATCTTGTTTAATTTTCTGCGTTTTCTTATAGCCATTAAAATAAATAGACTTTGTCAAACCAGATGTTAATAGCCAAAAAGACACGGATTGGTTGTTTTTCTTTCTGCGTTTTAGTCTTCAAGAAAGACACGACATAATCGCCATTTTTGTTTTATGTTTCGAAAACGTGTTCAACCGTTTATGCCATTTATTATTTTTCGAAAATTTCTCATCAAATAAGGAAACGGTGCATAAAAAACACTTGTTCATTGTTTTTTATTCTTTGCTTTTAGTTTCTTTGGTTTGTCCTCAAAAGAAGAGGGGATTAAGGAGAAGGAAAAAAAAACACATTTTTCACATTCTATCTTTTCAGAAAAAAAATCTTATTAACAAAGCAGTTAACGTAATTTGCAACATAATTCAAAGATCTTTTTAATTTACTTCTTCGTTCTTTCATTCTTTCTCTATGTCTTTGTCCACCTTGCTTGGAAACAACCATTATTCTTTATTGTGAGCGAAATTATAATTTCAAATAAGCTTCTGGATGGTGGCAACAAAGGAATCTAGTTTTGGTAATAATAAACCTTGTCAAATGAAGTTTCGTTAAATTCTGAGTTTTTTCCTTTTGATCAAGTTTTTTGAATTAAAAAAGATTTGCATGAAATTCTAAGAGATGAAAATTAAAATTAAAATACTTTTGACTTTGGATAATTCCACTTTAATAAACTCCGATTTAAGCCTTTTTTCAATTTCTTATATTTTAAATGTATCATATTTAAAACACAATAATTATTTTCTTACAAAAGGTTGTTAAGGAAATTATTAAAAAGTTTATTTGTATGGAATTAATCGAAGAAAATAAAGCCTTTATGTTGAAATGAATTTTACGGTGTTTCAGTCATATTTTATACATGTTTCTTATATATATCATTTTCTCCTCCCATTTCATGTCTAGCTCGCAAAAAAAGGATAAAAATAACAAGAGCAAAAACATAAAGGTTTTAAATTATGTCTATAAAAAAAGATTTAAAGTGGGTGATTTCAAGTTTTATAACCTTCGTATAGACCATTATTTGTTAGTATAAAAATGTTTTGCCATTTGATTAGATTCAATTTTTTAAGACTTGCACAATAAAAAAGCAAACTGTGTGTAGCAAAGATTTTATTTTTACAATATATGGATGATATTAAAAATATGGTTGCAAGTAACTCATTTAAGAATGTGGATTTTAAACACTAGATATTGGTAAGAAAGTCGTCGTATGGAGCATGACTCCAAAGAGATTGATTCAGACATCTGAGTATTTAGATATTTATACCCTTTTATGACAGGATGTCTCGTCATAAAGAATTCTCTCGAAGGTTCCCAATAACTCCGTCCCTAGTACAAGTAGAACAAAAATTCAAACATATTCGAGGGCCTTCATTTTTCCGGAGAAGTCGCCAGATTTGTCTCCCGCCAACTTTGTTGTCAAGGTCAGGGAGCATAAGCTTGACCTCCCCCAGTAATAACCTCTGTAAATAGCTCTTCCCAACCATAAGACTGATATGAAAGGAAAGCGACATTACGTTTTTGTAACAATATAATTAATAACGGCTAGTTTCGAATAGAACGTATTACCTTAGTAACGTCCGCTTTTCACGGAATAGTGTTGAGTTTTTCCTCTCTCACAATTGAATTTTAATTTATGAATATAAGAATTACTTTTTTATTAATTTTATTTTCTCAACACTATACGCCACTGCGCTTAGAATCGTGAAGACTTCCAAAGAAAGAGGATGGGCAAACTAGGAGAAAAAAATAAGTCATGCCCGTTTGAGAAAACGTTTGAAAAAATTTTATACCAAAAGATTTTTAAAAAACCAGCGAGGAAAGCGCTCCAGCGCTCGCGTTTTTTTTTTGCGTCGTAGAATGGGGAAGAAACCGAATATGCAATTTCAACACCTTTTTTTTAACCGATAGCAACGAAAATTGGAGACAAATCTTCAATTGGCTTTAGAAGACCAAACACGTAATTTCATTTATCTAAGTCATTTCTTTTAGAAGTTATCATGTTCAGAACTATGCAATTATACAGACCGACAGACAGTGACCTTTCGACGGATTTGGCCCAAAATTTGATATGGACTTACATTCTTGATGATAAAACTGTGTACAAAATTTTATCTATCTAGTTAAAAAACAAACGACAAAAGAAATTAACATAATAGTATACACGAAATGAAAGAAAACAAACATAGCAACAGAACAGAAATTATCGGCTAAATAGGATGATGATAAGATAAATTGAAACATTTTATGCATTTGAATTCAGAAAATTTCGAGGAAAAGTCTAAGTGAGAGTGCAAAATATCCAGGAGAATATCTTTGAAAATCGAGAGGAAATTCTAGGAAAGAAATAATAAAAATAACAGCCTTCGCAAATAAATGATCCTTGAGAAGCTATATTTATACTAGGTGATTCAGAATTCACGGGAAAAATTCAAGAAAATTTGTGAAAGTTGCAAATTTTTTGCACAGGCGAAAGTGACTCATTGAGAGACGAACAGAAGAAATAGAAATGAATGGAGACATCTATTGTTTACTAAAAACATCATTGCCAACAAGTTTTACAATACCATGCAACTATCCTTCCTATATCACGAAAATCATAAACAATACCATACAACTATCCTTCCTATATCACGAAAATCATAAACAATACCATGCAACTATCCTTCCTATATCACGAAAATCATAAACAATACCATACAACTATCCTTCCTATATCACTAAAATTATGAACAAGACCATGCAACTATCCTTCCTATATCACGAAAATCATGAACAATACCATACAACTATCCTTCCTATATCACGAAAATAATGAACCCTGTTAACAATGAATCCCATTATTGCTAATATAATAGCCCAGATATGTCTCTCACTGATCCTGTAATGCTCTGACGTCACCAACAATAAAATCCGCGCCGTAGCACTGTGAGACGTTAAACAGCATTATTTCCTTGTTAGAGCACCTAACTTTCAGTAATTTTAAATTTAAAAAGTAACTCTTTTTCTGATTTCAAATTTAATAGCTCTATAATAGTGAGATAAAATTTGCTATCGATTGATATAAAATTTATCTCGCTATGATCAATAGTTCCCGAGAAATTTTAAATTATACTAATCATATATTTCAAATTAATTTCCGTTTTTTAATAGAAAGTAGTGAATCACGTCAGTGGTATTTAATGCGCGTGATATAGTTTGGACGCCACGATGAATCGGATTATTTATTGCAATCGTGATGATATAATTTGAAAATAATTTTTGGCAACGTTTGACAAGCAGAGAAGTGCTTTATTTTGTTAGGCATCTGAAATACAAGGAAAAATGTTTTGACAAAAAAAAAAATTGACAACAAAAATACTTCACACAGAATGTTGTTTGCCAAGAGGTTTTCTTGAATAAAGAAATATGTAAATAATATGTAAATAAAAAAAATATTTCCAGTCATAAACCATATGTTTGCTTTATTTGTTTTCAACCAATGTTAAACATTTCTCTTGCATACATATGTATGCAAGAGCAAACATGTCAAATTTGATAGAAAATTTTTCGAATGAAGAGACAATCTGTACCCGTCATACTATGACGGGTGATTTTCTAATTTTAATATATTTAAGGTTGCACTACCTGACTTCAATACATGTCTACTAATAATAAATGAGAATGTGTGTTTGTTGGCGCTCTACAGGACAGACCGCTAGACCTAGAGCAACGGCATCTGGCACAAACATACTTTGGAGGGTGGGAATAAGCACGTCGGAGCCGTTTTTTCATTTTAATTAATTAAAAATTAAGCTAAACTTTGGCGTTTTACCTTCATAATTTCCGAAAATATTACAGCACAAAAATTAATTTTACACCATCTAAAAATTTTAAAAATATCTTTCCAATGATATCAATTAATTTGTCGTACGGTTGTTTCGCTCATTTTAATAAATTAAAAAAATATTTTTTGGCATAATTTACAACAATACTTTTCATTGTTGCAACGCATTTCAAACCGTTTTTATTGCTTATCAAATATTTAATTGCGTGTTTCTCTTCAATTGTTGAAAGCAAAGAAAATTTCTTACTGGATTTCACATTCTTCTTTTATTTGATCAATTTTTTTCTTACTGGATTTCACATTCTTCTTTTATTTGATCAATTTTTCTGTAAAATCTGTAAAGGAAGTCGCAGAACTTAACAGACGTACAGATGCAACACTGACTTCGTAAGTAATTTTTCTTTATTTTCTCTTGACGGAATTTTGCATATACTTCAATCCCCTTCTGAAAACCAAATCCTGTTTGTATATGATGATAAACAATCCTTCATTACAAATTCAAACACTTTCAAATTTAAACTCAAATTCGTAATTATGCAATATAGCCAGTTATTTCTGAGTACAAAATCCTGAATACTAACATAATTTCCATAATGAGTGTACTGGTTTTCGTACATTCCCTCAATAAATCAAGAGCCAAATGATGTGTTGTCTCAGGAATTCATTCATCTGTGGTGAGCTCATCTGACTACACTGCTAATTAAACTAGAGCATAGATTATATATTTCATAACGATTGTAGAATAATAGTTACTAGCATTCTATACATGCGAGTAATGTAATTTACCTACACTATTCGCTTTGAGAGAACTTACTGACGTAGCATAAAAGTATAAACGGTAAACAAGAGATTCTCAACCTGTGGAGAACGCCCCCCCACGGGGCGTGATAACACTAAATGGGGGGCGCGAGCATATCGGAAAGAAAATATTATTAAAAAAATGATTAATTTATTGAAAGGAAAGAAAAACAAAATACATTCTCACATATTAAAAAGTAAAATACACATTTACACTGATATAATACACTTAAAAATAGCATTGTATCAGTACTGCATAATGCATTATATATGGTTACTGTATGAGAGGGGGAGGCGTGATGAAAATTATGATTGAAAATTGGGTCGCAAATACTGAAATGTGGACAAACACTGCGGAAAACCATATGAGTTCACTATTCGAACTAATTCTTTAATTTTGTATTGTGTTTAAGTGCCCCACTGAAGTTGTTAGCGAAGGAGATTAATTCGAATTACCACAACCTTTAATATCATAATATACACCGAGTTTAGTATCAACATTTGATGAAACTTCATTAACATTTCCCTCATGAGCAATATAGATTCTATACCAGTACAATTTGTTGCTCTGTGAACATGCCGGCACAGATTTATACTACAAAGTAATTATGATTCCATTTCCCTTACGGAACTAATCTATTTATTATCGAATCTATCAATAGACAGTTATAACTTCCGAACACTATCGTATCGAGGTATAAGTATAGTGCTAATAAAAAGTTAAAAATATTTAATTCAAGGAACTGGTAAGAATAAATAACAACGATCAAATCTAACATCGAGGCGAAAAGAAGCAATGCTTTTTAATTTTTTTCCAGAAGACTCCTAATTTTAATAGATTCTTTTGAGATTTCATACATGCACAATCTAAAGGTTACGCAAAACCCACGGAACTGGATAAAAAATGAATGCGGGGAAAAACTCCTCGATAAACGTAAAAAATTTAAGAAATACAGGAACATAAAAATAATTTTATTGTTGGAGTTCAAAATATTCTTGGTTGTGTTTGCTTACTTATCGCTTATGAAGAACAAAGCGCAAAAGCAACAGAAATATTTTTTGGCGCTTATATATGTATTCAATAGCGAATCTTTGCACTTTAGTATTTCATTTTTCCCTTTATAAAGATGTCCAAGAAAGAAAATGTTGCGACTTTAAGCGACTTTTGCCGTCAGAGTTCACCAGCAACTGAAACTCCAGCACTAAATCTAAGCTCCTGAATGTCATATCACATCTATCTATGACAGCAGTGTTTACCATCAGGCTGCGTCATACATACATGTATGAAGATGGCTCATGAATAAGTATTGTTCTATTCACTTACAAACTTTCTCTCTGAATTTCTGCGTTTGAAATAAAATACAAAAAAAATAATAATAAGTGTATCGCATTGTGTGAGTTCGCAGAAAATATGAATTGTGTTTCAAATTTTCTATGAAAAATATCGCAAGCTTGATGCATATGTATTATAAAAATGCAGAATTCGTTTAACTTGTTCAAAAGATTGTATGGTTATGAAGTGCATTAGGTCTTCTTTCCTTGGGGAGGTGGGGGTTGAGAGTCTGCTACGAGACTATTCTGGGAGGGCAAGTGACGTAATTGAAAATTGTAACTTTCGGCCTTGCCAGATCATACAACCGAAAATGAAAAGTGAATTTTAAAAGCAACTGCTGGACAAGGGCAAGAAAAAAATTATTCTTACTTTTTTAACAGTAGGTAAATAAAGCTATATACCGAATGAGTTTCATTTCTCGCATGAACGCCAGTAGCAAATCTTCTCATTATAGCTATTTTTCTGGCTAAACAGAAGATAATTTTTGACTTATCCAACATACTTATGTACAGGTAACTAGGATTAAAGTTTCCCAGGTTAAAGGCGCCATTGTAGGAACCAATGGTCATAAAAACATCAAAATTTCGGGCACATACGTTCCGGATCATGGGCAAAATAAGTGACAAAAAGAAATTAAAAAATTAATATTATAAAAATGACTATTTATTATGGCTTAGAACTCTTGTTCAAGTAAAGTCCGTTCTAAATTTAATTATATTAACAGGTTCTTGTTACATAAATTTTATAAGACTTTTAACAGGATGTCTGGTGAACTGGACATTCATCGTATGTCTCCTACTGTTTTTAAATCGAATTGTTTTCAACTTTTAAATACATGACCTGTTTTCTTTTCTTACGCGTGACTATACATATTAAGATTTTTATACGTTGATCTATTGATTGTGTGTTTGACTTTTTGACCCTTGCTTTTTTAATGGATTTTTTTTATATAATTTTCTAAATTTTTTAAAAAAATTATGTATTTTTTTCTATAATTTTAATGTGACGGTGTGCAATATGGACTTTTGGAGCCTCAGTGTGTTTTTAGTGCTTTTGTAATTGCGTGTTTTCATTTTAAAACATTTATGTGTTTACATTTTTATAATTAATGTAGTTTTGAGCTTTGAACTGTTGTATTCTCTGCAGTAACTTTTTTCTTTGTGTTTTAATTCACTTTGTGGCTTGTGTTTTTTGTATGTTTTTGATCATGCACTCTGTAAATGGAGTAATCTCTGTAGTGTGCTTTCTTTGAATAAATAAATAAATGAATCATAGCGCTCTCAGGAGATGTATTGGTAGGGTTACCACACGTCCGGACTAGTATCCGGATCTTCAGAATGCCCGGATTTACGCCCGTGAATGCGGCGAGCGAGAGAGATTTGGTTCTAATTGAGATAATCTGATGCATTCGAAAAAGCTGACGTCATTCTGCCAAGGAAGGAAAATTCATTGTTTACACTGTTTACATCCACTACTGATGAGAAATGGATGAACTCCCTTACCCAAGCCCCAGTTCAAACTGAAAATTAAAACCTTTGACAATTTTGTTTTAATTCTGAATTTATTACGATAATTTTGAATTACCCGACCATTAATAAAAAATGTATATTCTTTGCTTTCTGAATGCGTAAATTTTTACCACTTTCTCGAACTCTGTGCTCATGTTACAAAAGAGGGTGGTAGGCAGCATGTGGAATTTTATACTATATTTTGACCACCTCTCCAGGACCCCACAACCCCCTTCCTCCGTCGAGGTCGGATTTCAACTAAAGAAAGTCTGGCAACCCTATGTATTGGTTATAAAAGATTTTGATAGTTAATGCACTTAGTTATGTTTGGCAGCAAATTGTTCTTATATTCACTTATATTGCATTTTTCAGTGTTATTGAAAAATATATAATTAAAAGATGGGTTAACTAATTGAAAACGAAAGCTAAACGCTTAAACCAACATTTATAAATATCCCATTCTGCTGTTTCCGTGGTATGACATCATTCAGAAATCGTAATCGCATCATTCAGAGAAACGCAAAGGCTATCATAAATGTTTTGTTTAACTTTTGAATATTTTTTTGATAATTAGAGTTAAATAAGTTACAGAAGAAACTAATGGAAATTGCTTCTCAATGAAGAATGCAAAAACTTTCATTGGACACTTTTCAACTTTAATTTATATATGACGTAAATTTCGTGTGAGAAAATATATGTAGTAAAGTACATTATATTTTGTGGAAGAGAAAATGATAAATTTTTTAATCGTGGATGATCAAATGCTAATTTAATATAACCTGTCTTCGTTCATGGGCCATTAATATGATGTAATATAATATATTTAATTAATAATTACTTTCGAAATATAAAGAAATATAGTTTTAAATAAATGTATTTCTCTAAATTACAGTTTTTCACTTTTCATAACATATTCTTAGCATTTTTTACTGTTAATTCATCAATTCACTACTATTTGGAAGTTCACAATTTACGGGACTTAATCGCTATTTCAAGCAAATTCGTATGTTTCGTACGAACTCATTTTTCATTTCATTTTATTCAGCCTTTAAAAAAATTCTACATCCACAAAGTAAAATATTTTAAACCCTAAAATTTATACTTTTATTGGAAAGACGCAAGAAAATAAGGTACCGAAAGATCTATTTATATATTAAAAAAATGTTGAAGAGCATCGATGAGAAACATAAGGATAACTTCATGGAGTATCATTAGTAAAATAAACTATTGGCTTGTGAAAACAATCTCACTGTTAATACCTGAAATTAGACTTTATATATTAAATATTTTATACCTGTTACCTGTTTATTACCTGTTCATGTGACGTCAGTTGTTAAAAGTCGTATAACCAATGGATCACAGTGAGAGACTTATTTTCTGTAAACTTTTCATCAATATCCACGAATGAATGTATTAAAAAATCTAATTTTGAAATTTTTGTTTAAAATTATTTCTTTAAAAAATCGGAACTGTTTTATTTAAACTGCGTTATTTCCCTTCTTTTTATCAAAAATATAGCAATTAAACGATTTTATTAATCAATTATGAATTTATTCAAAATAAGTTGAAAAATCTTAGTGATGTATGCATGATTCATTGCGCAGTGTAGGGTTAAAACATCTTAAAATATTTCTGTTGGAACGAAGTGATGTGAAACATATACTGCCAAAATAGCACACAAATTTAGTAGTAGTTTCCTAAGAAAAATTTTACCGTTTTTATATTTTAACATGTTAAGAAATTTTAATCTAGCCTTCCTTTTCGCTTTTCACAATGTTTATATTTATCATGCATTTCCGGAATATCAGACATATCTAGTAGAGATTGGAAAATAAATTTAAAAAGCAATGTTTTTCAACATACTAC
>BGPR01001557.1:6113-16681 GCA_013235015.1 Araneus ventricosus
AATATAAATGTTTAATCAAGCATCCAATTTAGCTCTTTCTGAGACTTTAAGAGTGTGCATTTAAGGGGCCGTCCACAAATGATGTCACGCTTGGAGGGGGGAGGCAGCTCGTGAAATTGTGACAGTTTGTGACAATGGGGAGAGAGGAGGTAACAAGAAGTGTGACATCACACATTTTGGTTTAAATAAAAACATTTAAAATCAGTAGATTAAATTTTGAAATTACCAGAATTTGAGGGTATTTTTTAATCGGGGCTAAAACAACTTTCATGTGATTTTTTTTCACTTATATTCCTTTCTTTGAGAAAAAAGGCATTCGGGGTATGTTCTGAGAATATGATAGCAGCAGAATTTCTTCACCATTAGAAGAAAACATCCCTCTGCTTACAAATGTCATTAAAACACATAGTTAAAGTTTAAAAATAAAATTTGTCATATGATCTATAATGTAGTGCTTTGTTTCTGAACTGCAAGTATATGTTTATGTAATATAGCGTGACATGTGACAAGAGGGGGGTATGGTGAAGTGTGGCACTTTGTGACAAACGGGGGGAGGGGAGTCAAATATATTGAAAAAAAGTGTGACATCATTTATGGACAGCCCCTAAACTAGAATGTAATGTCAGAGAGAACAAGGGATTTTAAAACATTCCTTGTAATCACAAATAAAGGATATCGGGGAACAATACTTAGGTTGAAGAAAGGGAACTTACTTGATGAAATAAGTTTTTCCTTCTCTGTCGAAAGCAGCCTCCCAGCCATAGGGAAGCCCTAGTCCTCCAGAGTCCCAGGATTCCACGGGGGGTAGCCATGAGGAGGTCTTCGTTTCATGGCTGAAAGGAAGAATAGAACATCGTTAGCTGGATTGGCACAGAAACCGATTTTTGAAAAAGCAGTTTAGAATTTCTTCATTTAAGAAAGTCGGATAAAACCTATATTTGTTTTTAAAAAAATAATAACTAAGTGAAGGTATAAAGTAAATCTTACAATAAACTTAACGTTTTACAATAAACTTTATGTATTGAAAGATTTTTAGTCGACATCACAAATTTATTCAAACAGTTTGTTGCATAAGGTTTCTCGATTATTTGACAGCAAACGTTTGAGTATTGAGGAAAAGCTTCTGAAACTTTAGGATAAATAAAATCTTCGAGAATCTGGAAATGTTTTGATTCACATTTTGTTTTACTTGTTCGCAAAAATTTAGAGCAAAAATATTTTTAACAAATTTTTGAAAAAAAATTCGAATATTAAAATGTTAAAAATTAAACTAATAGCTAGCCCTAATTGATCCTATGAGTTAGTTGGAAGAACAAATTAAAAAGGAAGGGAGAGTTAGTTAGTTAAAAAGAAATTAGTTAGGAAACTTAAAAGAAATCGCATGGAAGAGATGAAATTAAACCCTGGGATTATTACCACAACTATGTAACTAGAAAATTGGCGAAATACAGAAAAGTATACAGAAAATAGCATTAGGCTAGTCTCGCAAATTCTAATTGGGTAATTGTTGCAGATGATCCCTAGATGTTACTTATAATTTACAAAAATAACGAAGTTGATCATAAAAGAAAGGTTTATTTCTATAAGTAACATTTAAGGTGCGAATTCTTGAAATAACTGATTTGTAATCATCTATTTGTACTACTCACTCCACGAAATTAACTAAAACATGTAAGGATATAAAGTTACCGTATGCAAAGTGAAGGAATAATCTTTAAGAACATTTCTTCTATTCTGAAGAGAAGACAATTTATTTTGTAAAATTTTGCTTAACACCAGCAACGTTAAGTAATTTATACATCTTTTATATTAACTCAAGAATCTAGACGTCCGTTTTCCAGTTTAACATGCTTGTTACAGGAAACTAGTGTTTAAGGTATCCGAATGTGTTCGGAGACTTTTTTTGAAAAATAACTTATATATATATTTTTAATGCTATTTTTCAACTGCATATGTTTTAAAACTATGAAAATATTGTAAAATTAGGCTTGCAAAATAATATTGTTTTAAAAAAACTGAGAAATTTGAAGAAAAATGACTAAAATATTTGCCTTACGCTAACAGCCACAGACAAAATCATATTCTAAATATACATAAATCCTTGTAGGGGTACAATTTTTATGACAGTTATCTGTGTTATGCTCTAAAATATTTCTTGTACTTCAAAATAGTTTTGAGATATAGCTGAACGTAGTTACTAAACTGGTAATTTTTCATAAAAAATGCTTTTCGTTTATATTTAAGCACTTAAAAATAATACTTCATTTTAAATTTGACCTTAGTTTTTAGAGGAAAACATCAAACATATTACAGAAAACAATCTCAGAAAATTTCATATCAATACTTGAAAAACGTTTTGAGAAATCATTGTTACGGTCGACAGTTTTCCACAAACATATCATTTCTCAGAAAACACATTTAAAGTTTTCATGTAACATAAAATAATGCTTACAGTTCAGTCTGTAACTCCATTTGTAATTCACGTAGAGCAAAAAGTGAGACAGTTTTAGAAAGCTGATTAAAAAGGCTACAAAATTAAGTCATAAATTTTTTTTGATAATTTCATCAAAAACGGCGATTTTAAACCAGTCGCATACCTTAAGAATCATCTAAACTTGTCATCGGAAAATTGAACCCCATCTTTAAAAGGAAAAAAAATTGCCATAGAACAGCTTTCTGGGCGGGAAAGACATTTCAGAATCACGGCTAACATTTTGCTTTCGAAGGATCCAGTTACCGGAATAGGTATGTGCCTAAGGTATAATTAGGAGCAAGAGATCGGCTTTCGTAGCAGTTACATCTCTTCCACAATTTTCACTGCAATGTAATTACTGTCTTGCAGTACAACCGATTTAGAAAGAAAAGAAAATCTTCTCCCATTCTCTCTTGGGTTCGCGAATTTTTTTCCCCACCTTATTCTCTCAATTACATACCTCAGAAAATCAGTTTACATGAAATCCTTTTCATCATAAGAATGTTTATTTGGTTAATAAACATGCGAATAATAAGTAAAACATGAAACACTTATAGATTTCTTAAAGACCAAACAGATTAATGTAACATTTAATTCTCCTCAAATTAATCGAAATAAATTACCATTAGCTCATACCATGTACATGGTGACAATTATTGAGCTATATGAAAAAAAACCTTGATAATTTTTGAACCGTTGGCGAGATTCAGTTAAAACTTGACGGTTGAATGCAGGGCATGTTGGGATTTTTTTGAGCATGCGCACTCTTATTTATTGTTATTTTTCGTTGAAAATATCGAAATACAGCGTTTCTGAGTGTATATCGATCATCAAGGCCTACTATTCCAGCAATAACAGTCCAATTGCGGCTCAAAGGAAATTTAGGACCGAGTACAAGCTGAAGACAATCGATCCATGTGTTGTAACGATCAAAAATGTTCTAGAGAACTGGTAGTGTCGATGTCTCGACACTTCCGCGATTTTTCAGAATTCTGCTCTTCCCCCGCGCCACGTCATAGCCATTGATGGCAAGCATATCGAACATGTTATAAACTAAATACGAATATCTGTAGTTACCTTTAAAATGTGAATGAAATTTTTGAACTCAGTAGTTTTTGACAATTTTATTTCATATAGCTCAATAATTGTCCCCCTGTATGATATGTTGCAGCAACTGCTTCATATCATGTATAAACCATGTGCTAAATATGGCAAATAGATATCGGAAGTTTTTAAAAACCATGAAACAAATTATTGGCATTCGAAGAATCCAAAATTGTAAAAGATAAAACTGTTCATTGAAAATGGAGTTTACGATCGAAAGTTTTTGTGCCGATAAATTTAATTCATTAGAAAGAATTAAATTCGATGCAAGTACTGCAAATAAATTCGTTCTTAAGTATAAGCAAAATCTTGAAATATTTTTATTCCTTTATTTCATTTGCTTAATTTATTTATTCCCTTTATTATTTTTTAGCAACTCCTCATCATGTAAAGTCAGTGTTATATCGATATGAGAAACTTATAATCGAATTTTGTCTGTGTAAGAAAGAGAAACTGGTCGCATGATTTTAATCATATTATTTTTGCGCATTAACATGTATGTTAATACGCAAAAATAAATATGCGCAAATCATCTTGCATTAGTGCTGTCTCAGTTTTCATGAGGAATTATGCAACATTTGTTTAGAAATTTCAAATTAGAACACGACGACGTATATATCACCTAATATGTCATCTAAAAAAGAAATATTAATGGAACATTTGAAATTTACTCAGCCAGCATAGAAAAGAGTGAAACTTTAGTTATAAATCACAGGAAATCAAGTTAAAAATTCTTCATTTAATATAAAACGTTTGCAAAATGTATTGCTAAAATCCAGCAACCATAAGAATTTCATTGTACAAAAGCTATCCAATTTTCAAGCGATTTAATTCAACTTATACTAGCTTTAATAACAAGTTTATCCTTCATCAAGCAATTCACTAAGTTGTACAAACATATATTTGCATGCGAACAATACAAGTTTCCTTTACTGAATAGATGAAAGCAAAAGACGAAACAGAAATAACAGCTTCATTTGCCTCTAAAACTAATGACTTAACTTCATCTAACAAGCACAAGACCGTTCCTATCCAAATTTAATGAATTCGCGTTATGTCAACACGGTAACCAATGAGCTTTCCTAAAGTGTAAACTTTAAAATTCACGAAGCCCTAAAGCTAAGCAAATATCAACCAGAAAGAGGAACTACTGTTTAATTTTCTTGTAATGAGATTTATTTAAGGATGAGGTGGATCTGTAATGAAAATTTAATGGAGGAACAACATAAACATGCATTCAAGAATGAAAACAAATATACGTAGACAGATCGGAACTTTTGTAATAATAGCAACTTATCATTTTTGTAAATAACGAGTACTTCATTTTAAAAATTTAAATGATCATGGTTCTGAAACCTAAACCAAGACTTCAAATGTCCTTTTAACAAAAGAGAGAAAGAAATTTTCTGTTTCGCATGCGATTAATCCCTTACCGATCTGCATCTCACGAAAAGTGCCTATTTTTTATTCATGAAAATTGTAGAAAAATAAGTATGAATAATATATGTATTCATTCTTAATTTTTGGAATTTTTTTAGCCTGAAAATAAGAAAATTTAATTTTTCTGAAAAACCAACAGTCAGGGTTATTGTGACAACTAACTATCTCCAATTTCATTATCAATAGTCTGGCACTGCCATCTGGTATGTAAAATAAGAAATAAAAATTTTTCCGGGTATAAGAAATTGATTGTTTTTAATCTTTTAGGTGTGTTACTTTTTAATACACCATCCCGAAAACATCAGGGGCACGAGAAATAGAATGACGGGAGCGAGAGGGAAAGGGTTAAACAAAGTTCTATAATTAGTAAATAATTATAGATCTATGAAAACGAATGATTCTGTAAAAATACCAAGAAATGAAATATAAGGGATACCCGTATCTTACTGAAAAATAACAAAGAACACACAAGTAGAAAGCAGAAAAGAGAATAAGAAATTTAAAACGAAAAAATTTTGCTATCTAAGAAATCAGAAGTTAACCTTCCAGCGGGCGCGCTTACGCAAATTTTATGACAAATCGCGCATCGTATTACATATATGTAATATCTCACTTAATTTTATTTCAAATTCTAATATCAGGGGTGAAAACAGCAAAGATACAAAAAAGAGGAAAATTCACGAGACTAGCTACATTTTTACGTGAATACCGACATACATTAAGGAAGAGATAAGTAATAAACACTTATTAATGAATGATTTACTCATCACAAAAAAATTATGAAACAAATATGGTCTTGCTTACAGCCATGTATGAATTTTTTCAATAACAAATACTTATTTTTAACATTATAAAATCAATGTTTTTTTACTCATTTCTTAAAATAGATACAATTAATAAATAATGTTCTATAATATCAATAATTTTTATAAAATACATATAATAAACCTAAAATACATAAATCAGATTTTACTTTATAAAAGAAAAAGGCACAAAAGGAGTCCTGCATAAATATCAGTTTACAAATAATACAAAATATACAAAAAAGCGGAAAATCGCGGATCCGCGGAGGATTTTCAACTCTGTAATATTATATATTTTAAAGTTTTAATGTATTCCAAAATCACTTTTCTTAAACTCCAGTTTCGTTTTATTTCCCGCTCTGCAGGTATATTAAATCTCTCGTTTTGGCATATTTATTACTAAAAGAATATTTTAATCGTTTCCACGCGCACACAAATCGCGAAATCATCGACTTATTGCCGCCATGCATTTTCCCTAAAACCCTTACGTAATATACTAAAAATAGCTATTATTCCCTTCACTTTGATCACGTGTCTATCTGTTAAAATCCCTACCTGAGAAAAAGCAGGGATTTTCTGTTAGCTTTTGGCTTGAAAACTTTCAACTAAGATGTGCGTACATTCCGTCACTCTCCCATAATAAAAGAAAATTAGTTAATAACTCGGCCTGTTTTTTATTTAACGACTACAACAACGAATACATTTCATATATATATCGTGTTATTTTACAAAAATAAATGCAACTTTTATTTATGCTATCTGTATTTATTATCCTAATAGTAAACAAAGATTTTATAAATAAAATTGCACTTAAATATATAAAATAACGATATAAATATGTAATACGATGCACAATTCAATTCTTGCAAACGCGCAAAAAATAAACAAGTTGTATAAAAGGCAGCTGAAGTATTTATCTATCTGTGGTGGTGATTCTAAATCCACTTGATGTAGCATTATCTATGCAAGTCCGCGAGTCAAGTTCTCATAGACTTGACTCGTGGACAAAAGAGGAAATGTGGCACCGTCTGTTGGTCAGAACGACCTTGATGTCACCAGAGTTAAAAGTCCAACTTAGCTCCAATACACATATATACAGGGTGTACACAAAAGAAGAGACACATTTCAAAAATTATTTTTAAAAAATGTTGGAGCTACGATTTTTTTTAAATGATAGCGCATCTCAAAAAGTTTTTTTTCCAGATAGGTAACATGCCATTTCGGTGGTCTAGGGAGTCGTAAATTACTGGAAATCAAAAATTTGTTTAGAGCCATTATCTGAGAAAATATTAAAGCTGGAAGAAAAATAAAAGCATGTATTTGTAGGGGATTTCACGCTCTTTAATTTGTTAATTCACATGTAGTGTGAAAACTGAAGAGTTTTCGTGATATTCAAGAAAAACTAAAAAAAGAGAAACCAGAAAACACGTATCGGCTTCTGCTGATCGGTAACCATTGCGCATGGAATTTTCTCGCTGTAACAAATTTAGAAAGGCGTAACGCCGCGTTATGTATCTGAAAAAAACTTATTGAGATGCGCTCTTATTTAAAAAAAAAACCGTAGTTCCAACATTTTTAGCTTTTTTATTAATTTTTTGAAATCTGTCACTTCATTTGCGTACACCCTGTATATATAGGCAACTTTTGTTCCTGAAGGACTTTCAGAAAAAACTGGCCCACACTTGTTTTACGCTTGGAGGAAAACCAGGAAACCCTCCAGCACCCAGCTGATCACAGCGAGCAATTCGTTGCTAAAACGCATATCAAACTACCAGTTTTTGAGTAATGTTGGTTAAAAGCACAACCAGAGAATAGCGCTCATATCTTCTTTCCATCGATTCATGCTCCTTAGCCATGCCATGTCTTAACCCATTAGGTTGTCCAGTATCAATGGCCTTATCTATCTGGAAAATGCAAATGGGACCTTTGTGGCATCATAATAATACAAAAAACAAAGACGTTTCAGACATTTTCACCCTAGAAAGGTAACGCTATTTCGTAGACTTTGCAATTTGAATGGAAAAAGGAATCAATTTGACTCAACGTTACCATTTCAGGGTTAAATAAAAATTAAATTGGTAAACCTGGAGTTTAGGGTGCGTACTATTTTCTCGCCAATTTTCTTTGGAGCAATTTTATTTGCCGTCGCCAAACACTGTTTCGGAGGCGCAGTGAGTTTTTTATAGGTCTCCTGCGCATTCGATGCCTATGGCATGCCAACACGAGAGATTGAGCACGCAATGCCTTCGGATTGCAAGTGTGTACCGGACAAATTTTTTTAACTTAAAAAAAAAAAAACATCAGCGGCTTCTTTGTTAGCAAAGCGGGACCATTGAGAAACGAAACACACAGGGAAAACACGACGTCTGAAGACGATGAAACGTAGCAAGGGAAACATTGTTTCCATAAAAAAAACATTCCTTGTTCGATATTTAGAAGCCAACACAGAGAAAGAGAATCAGCAAATTCGATGAACGAAAATCTTTAGAACAGAAGTAAACGGTTATTGAAAAAAATCGTTTGGTAAATGATCAAAAATTCCAAACGAAGTTTTATTCAAATTCGTACGCCGACCAATCAAATCTAAGAGAGCGGACAGTGGACCAATGGAAATGAGGCGAAATTAAGGGCATCCACCGTAGACCGGTCACTGTCGGCGCATGCGCAAACGACGCTGAAAAAATTTCAACTCGCATCCAAAACAAATGTTCTGGCACTCTCTCTCTTGGCGATAAACAATTGGCGAGCTTAAGGGAAACGAAGTGAGTACGCACCTTAAACTCCAGGTTAACCAATAAATTAATTTCCTGATATTTTCATCTGCGGGCTGTTAATTAAAGGATACTGTAAAACGACCACGAACAAAAGGTCAGACTTTCTTCAGGAAGCAAGAAGGCCACATTTCACCCAAGGTTTATCAGAATAAAAGGTACGAAAGAAAGGCACGATTTTAATTCCATTTATTTAGAACATTTCGAATAATTCTGATAGTGACATTAATCATACAACGACAGCCATATCTGAATACGTGAAATTCCATAACGACTTGAACCAAAAATATAAATAACACTGAAAACTGCATTTGGGCAAAATGAATTTTTCTTCTTTCAAAATATTTCAACTACCATGCCATTTGATAAGTGGAAGTAAAACACGTGTGTAATAACAGTTTGAATGACAGGCCCGTTATGATCACGGAAAAACAAAAGTATAAAAAGTTTAAAAAGCTAATGCTCTTTCCCCAAATGCCACTCGGGAATTCAATATTGGTAAAGCCTTTTCATGATGCTTAAAGGAAATGATTGGAGAAACCATTATTTTCGCCTCCCACGATAAATAACAAGATATGGAACGGTATTGAATATAAAACCCATTAACGCGATACGTAAACTCTCCAATGAATAAAATATATTAAATATCTATTTATCCCACCATTTCTTTTGAAATTATGAATCATTTTTCAAAACAATCGAACGTGAAAAGCACAAATCGTCTGCAGAAAAACGCGTGCATTCGAAGGAAAAAAAAATTGGAAAAGAAAAACCAAGCGAATTTTTTTAAAACTAAGGAAGGAGTTACGTTAAACTGCGAAGCTCAGGAGTTATTTTTTTAACGCAGGATTTTTATTGTTAATACAACCATTCGATTTTTCATGGAAAATGACATCTTTTAAGTTTCTGAGCGAAAGTAATCAACGCTAACTTTTTGCACTCTGAAAGATAATAAGATGCATAACTGTACAGCTTTGAATGCGAGGATTGATTTAGTGCTTTAGGAAGATGAAAAATATTGTTATTAATTTGTTTCAATTCCTAAAAATTAATCTGTGTTTTTGCAATTATATGCTTTTTATAATAAAACGAAATTAGATTAAAATAAAATGTGAAAAATTGAGATAGAAAAGCAGAAGTACAAAATTACCAAAAAGAGAAAAAGGCATATGAAAGTCAATAAAAGCAAATTTAAATACAAATATTAAAAATAAGTCTTAAAAATACATCGAATTAGTTACGCGCAAATGCAACTGCAACCAAAATCAATGTAGATAGAAGAACAGAATGAAGACAAGGTGAAAAATCAAAATGGAGGAATTCGGCTTCTTGTACTTCTTCAGGGTCAATTAAGAGTTATATTTTGACAGAAGTCAAACTCTTAAACAGAAAAAATCCTGTTTTGAATCTCTGCTTCTTGTTTGACCCCTGAAGAAGTACAAGAAGCCCGAATTCTTCCATTTTGTTTTTCACTCTGTTCTTCTTTTTATAATAAGCGCTTATAGTCTGGCATGATATCTGCAAATTTCATCATGAGAAATGCATGATGCAAAAAACGGCCAAAACGCTCTACATGGCAGACTTATGTACTTAGCAATCTGGCAGGTGGTTACTTCTCGGGTAGTAGGAGCTCACCAAGAAATAGATTTTTCGAAATTTTAATTAAAAATTTATCGAAATGTTCACGTTTTTCCTCAATCACTTTCGAACATATTATCGCATAAAAATCATTCTTACATCAATTGAAAATGCAAACAGTTAGCTTTTCAGTGACAAAAATATTATTTCCGTACAATTTTCTGCCTAATTTACATTAATTCTTTAAAATATTTTAAAGAATATTTTACAACAATTCTTTTCTTAGTTTTAGTTACTGCATCTATTCAAACCCGCATTGCGATGATATTAAACACATTTTTTTGTGTTCATGTCATCGCTGCTGTAACAGAAAGTAAATTTTTAAAAATAATATACAGA
>BGPR01001557.1:21649-39160 GCA_013235015.1 Araneus ventricosus
AGGGAAATAATTTGCACCCGAGTAAAGTAAAACCATTCTTAGAATTACGGCTGTGTGTCATGGAGAAAGTATTGCAATCGGACGATTTCCACTTTTTTAGTTCTTTAAGCGGAATAATTTGCACCCGAGTGAACTAAAACCATTTTTAGAATTATAGCTGTGTGTCATAGAGAAAGTATTGCAATCGTCCTCGAGATTTTGATGAATTTCCACTTTTTTACTCCTTAAAGGGAAATAATTTGCACCTGAGTATAGTAAAACCATTCTTAGAATTATGGGTGTGTGTCTGCCCAGGAAAATGATAACTCAGAAATGCAACAAACTAGACGAATGAAATTTTGCATGCGCTCTTTACGACCAAAATGCACACGCCTATAAAATTTTGTACAACAAAATCCGAAGTTCTGTCTGACTATCCATCTGTGTGCATATGAGAGCCAAACCAAAAAAGTGAAAATAAGCCAGACATCGACATCCAAAATTTGGCATATCCATGATTGGCAATTTCATGATTTTTAACCAATCAGCGGCCTCGTCGAGAAAGTACTGCGCATTGATTGGTGGATCGTCTTCAAGACGGCTATTGAAATGGTGCAAAGCGGTCTAAGTCAGTGATATTCAAAGTTCCATAACTCGGTCAGTTTTAGTCGCAGAAGAGTGGGACTTTTTTTGTTTAAAATGTTAGAGTGTCAAAAATATTTTACTAAATAGGACTGATAGGACCGGGGGACTGTATAAAAAGTTAGAATTCGTAACTTTTACAGGAATATAGTTATTCACTCAAAAAGCATATACTTTAATTTCCCCCTCCATTTAAAGCATTTTTCCAATTGGACTATATGTCTATCTCTAACAGTTTAGAAATTAGCTATTGGACCACGATAAGTGTGGACACCCCGTATATATTCGCCCAAACCTGTATATTTCTGTCAAGTCTTAGAGAAAATTCATCAACAGGAAATCTGTCTATCTGTCAGTGAGCATGTGAAGACGACAACTAGGCGAATTTTAGAATAAGATCTTTGGATCCAAACAGTAGATTTCTGTCTAAGTTTCGATATCAGTCGATGGGCAGATTGCCTGTCTGTCCGTGTATAAGTGTATACGATAGCTCAAAATAGTAAGAAACAAGAAAAATGAAATTTAATATGCGATCTTTACACTAAAATTGCAAATCTACATGAAATTTTGGACCAAACTGAAAAGGCCGAAGGCAAAAAAATGCATATACGATTTTATTCTCTACTAGCAGTACCCCCGCACGGCGTTGCCCGTGTCATCATGACTTCAATAAAATTAAAAAAAGGCCTACAATGACATAAAATAAAGTTTCGGAAACGAAATCGAAACAAAAAATGAATATATTATTGATTTTGACCACTTATTTTTCTTGGAGACAATGACGTTAACTAAAGACAAGCTATAAAAAGATAATGGAATTATAAAGTTTGCTGCAAACGATGTTATTAGAATTTAAACTGAGTAAAAACAATTTTCATGATTCTCGGATCAACCAGCTGGTTCGCACTCTAAAATGACTTCAAAGCTAAACACAAAGCATGCCGTATTGCGCGTGCATACAAGAAAGTCCAGAGAAGAACACTCCCGCTGATTTCTTATACAAAGGCTACGAATAATAAAATTATTTTTCTGCAGAAAGCGAACTAAAACAATGATTCTCAACTTGCGGTGTATATCGTCTTAGGGAAACGAGAAATAAACCAGCGGGAGTGGTCTCCCCTAAACTTTCTCGTATGCTCCCAACACATTCTCGTATACTCCTAACACATTCTCGTATATTCCTAACACATTCTCGTATATTCCTAACACATTCTCGTATATTCCTAACACATGTAGACAAAAAAAAAGCTAAAAGGCAGTGAAAGGAACAAGAACCACTAACGCAGTAGAGAAAAAATAAGAGAAACGTCATACCACCATTTCCGAAGGTCCTCCTACACGGAAGTGGAATTAAAAGCCGGCGTGATCACCAATAGGGCTGGGTGTAAGATAAAGAAAACGAAATTTGCAATTTGAAAGCATTTTTTATAACTGGTTGACACAAAATTGGACAAAAATCTACCATTAAGGTAAGAAGGCCATATACCAAATTTCATTTATCAAAGTAATTTTTAAAAGAAGTTATTTTATTCAAAAGTATGCGATTATACAGACGGACAGTCAACCCATTGACGGATTTGGGCCAAAATTTCATACGAACCTACATTCCTGATGATAAAAATGTGTACCAAATTTTATCCACCTAGCTATTCAAGTTTGTGAGTCATCGCGTTCATATTCACACAGACAGACTTCCCGTAGATGGATTTTGTCCAAAATTTGACAGAAACCTATAAATTATGTGTCAATATCACCATGGGTTATTTCCATTCTGTAATCTTACTCGTCTCGTTTTCAAAGACTCTCTTACGTGCATACAAAAACGATACTTCCTACAGAAAACGGATCAACAACCTACGACTCGGGAGAAAAAAGGGAGAAACAAGCAGAGCACACGAAAATGAGAAAGAAAGCAGAGCCGAGCAGACGGCGTCTTCACTTACGTGCAATAAGAGCGCAGCAACATGAGTTGTCTGGCCAGTCCACGGGGAACGTGTTGCTGCCTGTGACAGGGAGCAAATATCGGGGGGTGGCAGGCAGACGGGGCGAGCGCGGGCAGGACGGATGTAGTGTTTACGCCGAGGAAACGCACAGAAAAAAAGCCCACCAAATAGGGTGCACGTGACACGTGCGTGACACCTGCTACTGCTCAGCTTCCGCTGCTCCCTTCACTTCGCCAACCCCTTCTTCATGGGTTCAAGTTCATTGGATGGCTGTAGATATTAAAGGGGCTAAAAGGGAGGAAAAACCCCCCGGGGGCGGGGGGTGAGATGCGATCCAAGGTTTCATTTTAGACGTGCCATCCAGTTGGATCGATACCGGGAGAAAAATTGTCTCCGGTATGTGGAGCAATAAAGAATCGCTTCTGCGTCCGCTTTGAGAGTTTTGGCGATAAAGATTTCAACGTTGTTTTGAAGTCTTTTTGTGTTTTTTTAGATGGAGTGTACTCTAAATGAGAGAATTGTCCGACTAGCACGTGTATATAATTCCGAGTTTCGTGCTTCGAATGAATTATTTGTTTTTGGACAGAATTTTAAAATTTAAACAGAATGTTTAAAATTCGCCAAGAAGCATTTTAGTTCTACTTTAAAAAATTTGCCACTTCTTTAGAGAACTAGAAAATGACCCGTCATGGTATGACGGGTGCAAATTGCTTTTTCGTTCGAGAGATTTCCCGTCAAATTTGACGTATTTAAATAGATATATATGCGAGAGAAATGTTTAACATTGATTGAAGACAAATAAAATAAACATATGTTTGATGACACGAAATATTTTTAAAATTTTATATAATAATTATTAATATATTTTTATTTAATCAAAACAAAGCATTTCTCTGCTTGTCAAACGTTGCCAAAAAATATTATCAAATTATATCATCACGATTGCAATAAAAAATCAGATGCATCGTGGCAATTTGACGGGAAATCTTTTCGTATTAAATCGAGAGTGCTCTACAACTTTCTAATCGACTTTTTTGTCGTATCTTTCACCGTTTACGAGATAGGACCGCTAATTCCAAAATTTGCCGATAGATGGCGTTGTAAGTTGTCTCATCAAGTAGCGCATAGCCTTTTTTACTTTACCTAGACACCAAGTTTATGGCCTACGTTGTCACCGTTTAGAATTTAAAGGGGGTGTAACGGATATAAGTGAGAACCCTGTATATTCACAAAGTATTCTTTTATGCTTTCGCTGCAATACCGCAAAAAATTAGAAAAAATTAAGAATTCTTCAAATAAGGATGAATTAAATCAACGCAAGAGTTCACTATGCTTCTTGTGTCACTGAATCAAGCTCTCGGTCATCGGAAGACATCGGCCAGTCGCTTAATATTCCTACAAACACCACAAATTGACGTCTTTATATATTCTTCAAAAATTGAATTCTTTAAGGATAACTCGGAGGGAAGATTAAATAAGGAAAACACCACTTATCTTTCGAACTTCTTTATGCCCACATCATGACGACAGACGTTTTCTGAATAAGATTTCCGTCTCCAGAATTGGCAACGGAGAAAAAGTCGTTTGCGGCCGAAGACGGTTATTACGGTGTCGCGGGCGGAAAGGGTGGACGCTGTTATCCTCCATCCATCAAAAATGACGGGAATCACCATTTATCAGGGCAGTGATGCCATGCATTCGGACATCCATCTTCGGGCATACTCGTTAGCCACATCTCCCGTGCAATTCTCCTCTTTATTCAATTGGTGACAAATTGGAAAAGTTTCTTAACCCTAGCAGCGGTGCAAGGGGAAGATAGGCGTCTTTGTTGACCTTCGGGATCATTGCGAGCTTCCTTTGATTGCTTTTGTGCCAAAGCTCGTCTTGTGTCCATAACGGTGCCGAAAAAAATGACGATGGAGCTTAGAAATGACATTCCCTTGATAAAAAAAACTCGCTTGTTGTTTGCTAGGGACGGGAAAAACCCACCTGTTTTAAAGGAAAACCGGTTTATTTCTGTTTCGGTAAACCGTTTCTCTTGTTTCGGTTAACCGTTTTTCTTGTTTTGGTTAACCGTTTTTTTCTGTTCAGGTTAAATGTTTTTTTGTTTCAGTTAACAGGATTTTTTTCTGTTTCGCTTAACCGGGTTTTTTTGTTTAGGTTAATTGTTTTTTTGTTTCGGTTAACTGTTTTTTTTGTTTCGGTTAACCGTTTTTTTTTTGTTTCGGTTAAAAGTGTTTTTGTTTCGGTTAGCCGTTTTTTTTTAGTTATTTTTTGTCCCGGTTACAACCAGTTATTTTTTAAAAAATCCAATAACCGGTCAAAAAAGCCTAATCGGAAAATACACTCGATTTTAGGTTCGATTAGACTAAAATTTACCAAGTTATGAAGCTTTGAATTTCATCATCTTAGGCCAATCAACGACCACCGCTACCTCGACTCGTCTGTTGGTTGGCGGATTACTGAAAGAATCTTTATGAACAGATAAATATTGGCCACTGGATTGATTTCCTGTGAAAACAATATTAATAACAAAATTTTGTCTACAAACGACGTTTGATTTTTTTTATAAACCATCGAAAACCGGTTATTTTGTGCGGTTATAACCTCCAGGTTAAGCCGGATGCGAAAAAAAACTGAATAAACGAAAACCGGTTATTTTGAGCGGTTATAACAGCCAGGTTAAACCGGATGTGAAAAAAACCTGAATAACCGAAAACCGGTTATTTTCGCAATAACCGCCATCCCGATTTTTTGCGCACTCTTTTATTTCACTTCTGTTACCATATTTAAGATAATAAAACTCATTATTAACATATCACAGTTAATTCAGCAACTCAATCGAACTCTTTTCAAAAGAAAGGAAATAAAAATAGGTTTGTTATCATATCAATAAAATTGCATTTAATTTTGTTTCCGGAATAAGATAATTATGCTTGAGCGATTGATTGAAAAATTGAGGTACCAGAGTTGTAGAATTTCAATGTATGATGGAGATTTTGATGTAGTTGATTAAACTACATTAAATATATGAGAGATTTCATTATAGACATTGGTTATTAACTACAGCAATCACCTAATGTTTAAATAATCAGATGCTTCAAAATATTGAACAAGATCCCAATACTATCATTTCATCCTTTTTAATTTATAGAGAAGATTAATATTCATGGCTGCGGGCGAACGAACTAAAGAAACAATATGCATTTAAATTATTATACTGTATCTTCAAAAATTAAAAAACAAACAGAAAATCAAGAAGATAGTATAAAACACATATTGCAGAATACATAAAAAACCCATAGTTAACTCCGAACTAAACACTATTAAATAACACAAATATATGAAGAATTTCAACAGATACAACACGTTATGAAATCCTAGGATGCACAAGCTGGAGTCTTTCATTAATAAAATGTTGAGAAGAACATACGGTATGCATGTTCCATTAAACAATGAATATCCAATTATGTAATTAATTATCTCAACATTTCGAAGATGTTCATGGCCTTTCAAAGAAAGTGCAATTTAATCTTTCACGTTCAGTTCTTGAGTTTCTAAATAAACTATTCTTTTGTTACAACTATATATAATCACAACTATTAGTTTACTCTTCTTTTCATTACTAGAAAATCACCCGTCATGGCACGACGGGTGCAAATTCTCTCTTCATTCGAGAGATTTCCCGTCAAATTTGACGTGTTTAAATATATATATATGCGAGAGAAATGTTTAACATTGATTGAAAACAAATAAAATAAACATATGTTTTATGACAGGAAATATTTTTATTTACATTTTTTATTCAAAAAACCTCTTGGTAAACAACATTACGTGTGAATTATTTTTCGTTGTTAAACTATTTTCCTTGTACTTCAGATGTTGAATCAAAACAAAGCACTTCTCTGCTTGTCAAACGTTGCCAAAAAATATTATCAAATTATATCATCAAGATTGCAATAAATAATCAGATGCATCGTGGCGTCCAAATTACATCACGCACATGATATACCACTGACGTGATTAACTACTTTCTATTGAAAAACGGAAATTAATTTGAAATCTATGATTAATATAATTTAAAATTTGTCTGTAACTATTGATCATAGTGAGATAATTTTATATCAATCGATAGCAGATTTTATTTCACTATTTTAGAGCTATTAAATTTGAAATTAGAACAATTACTTTTTAAATTTAAAATTACTGAAATTTAGGTTCTCTAACAATGAAATAATGTTGTTTAACGTCTCGCAGTGCTATGGCGCGAATTTTATTGTTGGTGACGTCAGAGCGTTACCGGATCAGTGAGAGACAAATCCGGGCTATTATATTAGTAATGATTAGAAACTGTTTAAATAGCAAATAGTCTTAAAAGAAGCACAACATAAAATATTACAGAAAATGCAACAACAAAGTATCTCTTCTCTCAAACTTCAACTCCAGACATCATATCAGAAAACCTCTTCATTTTGAAACTCACAAGTTGAATATTTACTACAACAAAGCACAGGGAGCAACCTTTTGAAATAAAACCCGAACTACAAAGCACAGGCAGCAACCTTTTGAAATAAAACCCGAACCGTCTCCAGTGACAGTTGTTAAAAGTAGTTCCTAATAAGAATAACGAAATGGAGAGAGCATATGGCAAAAATCTCATCGATAAATGTCTCTCGAGATAATTCAACTCCAAACGCAATCGTTAAAGTAGAAATTAAATGGAAATTCTTATTCGACCGAACCTTAATGCAGATCATTTATCACAATTTCTGACAGAATAAATTCTAAAAGACATTGATTTTACCAACTTCCAACTTTGGTGGAAGAAGTAAGTGTAGAGCCTAATCAATATTCCATTAATATTTTCGGAAGAAATGGCCATTTTTTAAGAGTAAATAAAGAGATTCCTTATGATAAAGTATTTAGTTTGCATTCTTTCCAATGCTAATTGAAGTCGAAAGAGTGGCGCTCGGATATTAAGTAATTCCTTTTTAGAACACTTTTGCAAAAATATTTTACATGCATTGGAAGAAAGGAATTTTGATTCTAATGGTTAAATGATGAATATCACATAAAATTACAAGAAACCCTATTAGAAGATGAAAACATCTATATGTTACTGTTATTCTACAGAATTCATAGGCCAAATATGACGCATTTGCTTCTTTTTCAAAGAAATATCTAGAATATTCAGACTTTAAACATAAATACTTTTTCAGAATGTGAAAAAAAGGCTTTTTATTGAAAAAGATGCATTTCAAAAAGTATGAAATACAGAAAGAAAGATACGAGATTTTTATACAGGGTGAAAAAGCTTTGCACAACTTCTTACTGAAAGATAATCTGGAATGTTATTTTGAATTGCACTTAATTGCTCTGTTCATACAAACACTTGGTCATGCAAATATATTCAAGAAAATATTTAGAATTATCCAAATAAAAAAGATAACTTTAAAAAATAAATTGGTAACTTAAATATTCGAATCAATTTAGAATTAGAGAAATTTAATGAGCAGCGAATATATCAGTTCTGTAGGGTAAAAGAATCTTACTTAATGAAGCCTTTTGGTATTTCGTGTACTTAAACTTTGTACCCTAAGGATTAAAGACTGCAAATAAAATCTTGCATACATATCAAGTTTTTAACTATATATGGATGGAATTCTTCTACTTAAACAAACATCTGTCTGCTACATGTCTACCTAAGGATTAAAAGAAGAAGTCAATAATCAAGTAGCAGTTAAAGAACATGGCTGTCTGGAGTCAACAAGTTCTATTCAGATCGATTACAATTAAGATGACAAACATGGAATAAAATACATTTGGGGCAATTGCAGGCGTTTTTGAAAGAAATTCATTTCTAGTGAATTTAAAACGAAAACGTAATGCTTCTTACTTAGTACAGTATACAGATTTCTGAAGAAATTCGAAGGATTTGAATATATATATATTTACCTCGGAAACGCATCTTTTAAACATTTTTCACTGCTTTCTCATTTTTTACTGATTTCTTCCACTATTTCTCTACGCTTTCTATCGTTTTAGCTCTTCCATTTAATCTTCATCGTTCCCAACATACTACACTCCCCTTGCAACAGCCAAAGTAAAGCGCGAAAATTGTTACTCGATACTCTGTTCACACCCCTTCAACGCCAGTCTGTACCGTGACCCTCCGCAAACACTGCCACGTCAACATCCGTCCTTCTGGTACCTAAAATATTTATTCTTACTTTTCTCAAATGTTATCACGTCGTACTTCTGTTTTAATTATTCAAAACTCCTCTCTCTGTTTTTTGGTTTGATTTGGCATTAGGGATGAAAATCAGCGTTTTAGGGCTTACGGCGTAACTGATTGCAAGAAAATGTCAAACTTTTTATATTTAGCAATTCACAATAACTTCATCCCCTGAAGAAACGTTATCGTGCTTTTATTGCGTTTTTCATTTCACATTTCATATCCTTTCATTTTACCATTTATACTCTCTCTCTATTATATATATATCCTTAATAATATAATAAATGCGAAAGTGTGTCTGTCTGTCTGTCTTTCTGTCTGTCTGTTTGTTAAGCTTTCACGACCAAACAACAAAACCGATTTGGATGAAAATTGGCAGAGTTGTAGCTTGAAACCCGAGAACGGAACTAGGCTAGGCGAAATCACGTTAAATTAATTATTTTTGACTACAGATTAAAAATAGTTAACAAAGAAAGCCCATTGACTCCGCGATTCGCGATGAAGATTTTTATTTTTCATTCTACTGTCACGTGATCCTTCAGGAATGCGAAAACATGTGAAATAAATTAATTTTTAAATCAACTATCACGTAATCCTTTTATCCGCTGTAACTTCGGAACAAATTGTCCGATACAAATTATTTTTATACCGTCTTAAAGATAAAAATTTTACCTTTTCAATGATATTAATTTTATTTCTGTGACATTTTCCATTAAATTTTTATTAATTTTTTAAATTTTACGTGCAGACGATTTTGAAATAACGCAAATTTATACCTACTTCGCTGCTAGGAAACGGTTAGACTTTGAACTAATTTATCTTTATTTCTGAAAATTTTGCTTATGTTTATAAATATTTATAAAACAAGGCAGAAATTACATGTATCTTTCTGTCTGTTGATCGATAGGTCGGTCACAAGAACTCCTCCTAAACGGTGAACGTTAGCGACATGAAATTTACACACAAGGTGCTATTTTCAACTTTCAGAGTTAATTAGTTCTTAAGATATTTAATTAAATAACGAACATTAGCCGCTTTTAAGCCTATTGCTTAGACGTTTTTTGCCAATAACTTCTGAAATCTTTATTAGACAACAATTACTTTTATGCCATTTTAAAGACCAGAAAATGATCTTTTTAATGCTATTAATTACATTGCGATGAAATGTTTTCTCTGATTGTTATTAAGGTTTAAAAATATTTTTGTAACGTAATTTCTAACGATACTTTTTATTCTTATAGAAATAAATTCAAGCCACATTACTGTTTCGCGCGCGGGCTTTTGCCAATGTTAAAGTTAATATAAGAAAATATTGCTTTCTTTGACCATTAACAACAAAGGAGACTTTACTCTTCCGGTTTCCTGTTGTCGTAGCATTTGCAGCTTTTAATGCGGTTACACGGTGATCCAATGACGTTAGTGAATTATTCTCTCGATGTTTTGTTTAACTTTCACAGTGAGGTATTACAGAATATCCATCTGTAGATACGGTAATGGGCATTAACAAGGAACATCATATACTGTAGAGCTCTTCAACATCTTAGAATTGTCAGGGCACCTTCCGACCAGCCGAGATTGAATCCGGGTGCCAGTACTACTAATACGCAACCTCGATATACCGAGATTGCGCAATGGCACACGGTCGCAAATTACACACCAAGGACCAAACGTCATGAAAGATACTGTCATGACTGATATAGGAAGAAGAGAGAGTATTTTAATTCCACGCCTTCCGAGGCAACAAATCCCTTTAAAAATGTCAGTTGCCAGGCTCAGTGCCAGATACTGAAAGTGGCAGATGTACATTTGGAAAAAACATATTTTTCGCATGGGCAACTATATGTGGCGTGTTCACGTGTGTCCAGCCCACACAACCTCTACATCCGTGCAAATAATGTGGTATACAAAAGTATATTAGAATAGATAAACAATTTACATAACTATATCAGCATACATGTACAGTACACTCCTGTCAGCCGTCCAATTAAGTATTATCAACCGTCAGAACTTTTCCTTTCCCCTTTCACAATGCAACAAAACATTTACATTCGTGAATTAAAAAAAAAGAATAACTCAAATACTTCGCGCACGAAGTCGCGGGTAACAGCTAGTATATATATAACATCAATCGTTAAGTGTGAAGTGTAATCCATTTTGGTCAGGGAAAAGACAGAAGTTGGTTCAATCCTCTTTTATTCAATCATTGACGATATTAGGTTATTTCTTCATAGGTAAAGGAATCATTTTTTACGTAGCTCCATGACCATGATTAAAGAAGTTACATGCTTGCATCAAAAAGGGCAGGATAACAATGCGCTGAGAGGTTATATATGGCGAAAAGGGGATTTTCCCGGAAGTCTCTTGACTCGAAATGAAAGTCGTAGTGCGGTTATTACGATGGAAGTAGAAGTAATTAAAATGAGGTTAAAAATGATTTAAGAAAGTTGAAAACTAAAAATATCATATATATATAAAATGTTTTCGTTGTTGCAGTCATAAAACAGCCGAGTTGTTAACCAATTTGCTTTATTATAAAAATATTTTGGAAAGTGACGGACATACCAACATCTTAGTTGAAGTTTTAAGTAAAAGTCTACAGAAAATCCCCGATTCTCTCAGATAAGGGAATAACAATATAACACGTGATCAAAGTGAAGGGAATATTGGCTATTTTTAATAAATTACGTAAGTGTTTTAGGGAAAAAGTCCAGCGCCAAGGAGACGCGTCATGATTTTCGGTGGGCACGTGAAAGCGATTAAAATATTCTTTTAGTAATAAATATGCCAAAACGAGAGATTTAATATACCTCCAGCTCGGGAAATAGAACGAAACTGAAGTTTAAGAAAAGTGATTTTGGAATACATTAAGACTTTAAAATATATAATATTAGAATTTGAAATAAAATTAAGTGAGATTATTACATATATATATAAACAAGTTACCTTTTTGGAATAGCAACATCAGTCGTCAAATTTATAGAAATATCGTCTTAAATTATATTCACAGAAGCACTATTTTAGTCACAGACAGATATAAACAACGGTCATATATTGATATATTTCTTGAAAATGCTATGAGATATGGATATCCTATAAATTTCATTTATGCTTATGTTAATAAGAAATATTTAACACCATTAAATTAATAGTCTTTTAGATTTATTTTAGATGTGATCATATATAATGGAATTCACAAATATATTAGTATTTCACTACATAGGTAGATGGCGCCACTAGATTAAGAATAAGATTGTATCACATATTCATTTTTATTTTTATGTACATTTCCAAAATAATATAAATTATTATAAAAGGTTAAATCTAAATTTATAGTTAATTTTTTAAGGATGTTTATTATAGTATTAATAGCCTAATTTAGAAATAACATTTTCAAGTTAAAAGCGGAACTGTCTTTAGGATAACGCTCAAGTCAAAACAATAATTAAGACTATTGAATTGGTATACTTTAAGTTATATACTTTCTCGTTTCTAATTTTGAAAGATTTTGGAGATTTTTTCCCCTGCTTTTTTGTTTTCCCAACAATTGGCTTTCGCAGAGGATTGGTGCCACAAATCTAGATTAATGCGACAAATCGGTTCCCAAGACCGATTGGCATTTGATTGTTGTAATTCCAATTCTGGATTGTCTTTTTCATAGTAGTAATAGTATATAATCAAACTCTCTTTTGTATTTCATTTGTATGATTATTGATAATTTACTTTATTTTATTTTAATTTTTAGATTAATATTTGTATATATTAAAAATATAACACGTTTTGATTATTTGAAATATTTAACTATATATAGCAGGAACTGATCTTTGAATTGAATAAATACCGCATTAGATCAAACAATCCATTTGCAATTTTAAAATAACTTGCTCGAATTCAACACCTAACTTCTGTTCAACTTTATGCGAGAAGAAATAGAGTTGGCTTTCTATTTCTGTAAGTGAATATAAATGCAATTTGAATTTATTTATATTGAATCTTCAGGAAATATAATTTCAAAAGCATAAAATCCGACACAAATCTCACCATTTGATTTTGACCATAGTTCTTGCATTCGACAAAAAACGACTAAACAGAGGGATGGTATTAAAGACATTCTAGCGAAATGGCAGGTGGTAGGAAAAACTCTAATTGCATTGAAAGATATCGTTTAAGACTATCTAACAAAAGGTTGCGAAAGGAAATGAATAAATGATTCAAAGATTTTCAAACCGAAAACCTTCATTCAAACGTCGCTTAACTAGGTTCCAAGCATTTTCAATTCTAGAGAAAATGTTAACAAAAGCGAAAGCAAGGAATTTTTGTGAGAAGTTGGTGGACATCAATTCATTATTATTAAGTATTAAGCAGCGTTATCTACAACTCACATTGATAGAAGTAAAACTTTTGAAAAACAGTGGCTACTAATGACAGAGAGACTAGATGGAATTGCTTTCTTCTTTTTCTTAAAGATGAGAACGCTGAACAATTAATCGTGATATCGCCTTACTCACTCGGAGGAAATTGGAAAGAATTAATGCTTTTTTTTCCAAAAATTTATTAATTTCAATACTAAAAATATTCATTCTAAACAGATTTATTCGGTCTAAACAAGTAATCAAAATATATAAATGATTCGATTTAATAATGGAATCGATTTTCAGATCGAATCAGATTCTTCTGAAATCGAACATGAAAACGGTATCCTTAATAATAAATACAATGGCACCAAGATAGCCAATACAGTTGTGCTAGCATAATAACTTTCTATGAAGGAGGGTTGTTAAAATTCCTAGATAAACACACTTTTAACAATTAAATACTCGTGTCGTTCATATTTTAGCATCTATAGCCAGAGTTTGAACAAAAAGATATTTTTTGACAGTTTATAAAGACGAGGTAAAGGAACTCGTGTCCAGTCATTTACCAATCAAAATTTAGTCTTAACTGATGAAACATTTACTCGTGTCGTTCATGTTTTAGCATGTCGTTTATATTATAACACCAAGAAATAACCGAACAGATTTATGAAGGAGTGGTAAATGAACTGACATTTCAGTCAATTACCAATCAAAATTTGGCTTTGATTGATAAAAAAACATTTATTCGTGTCATTCATATTTTAGCAACTATAGCCAAAGTTTGAACAACAAGACTTTTCTCAACAGATTTATGAAGGAGTGGTAAATGAACTGACATTTCAGTCATTTACCAATCAAAATTTGGTCTCGATTGAAAAAACAAAACATTTATTCGTGTAGCAATAATAGCCAAAGTTTGAACAACTAGACTTTTCTCAACAGATTTATGAAGGAGTGGTAAATGAACTGACATTTCAGTCAATTACCAATCAAAATTTGGCTTTGATTGATAAAAAAGCATTTATTCGTGTCATTCATATTTTAGCAACTATAGCCAAAGTTTGAACAACAAGATATTTCTTAACAGATTTATGAAGGCGCGGTAAAAGAACTGACATTTCAGTAACTTACCAATCAAAATTTAGTTTTGACCGATAAAACAAAGCATTACTTTATGCTATCAGCTGCCAACTGCATTTTTCGTCGATATGAGAAATTATGCATCGCAGTAACTTAACGATCATCTTATCTTTTACTTTGGCGAGAGAGAGCGTTAAAAAGACCTCAGCCCAAAATGTCTTGGATCACGAAGATAAAGCCGCCAATAACCTTCCATCACACGAGAGGTCCTTTTCCTTCCATCGGGGGCGGGCTTAAATTCTTTCTCACGCAGAAATCTCTCCAATACATCACAGAAGCCCGGTGTGTCATTCCGAAGAGAAAAATAGAAATAATAAAACCAGATATGTGAGTGAAAGGGAGAGAAAAAAGAAAGAAAAAAAAGGGGAGATGTCTTTTACTCGGGGCTGACGAAGCACTTATTTTAAGTCACGCACACGGTATAAAGAAGTATGAAGCAGTTCAAAGGATTCTCAGCTTCATTTTCACATCGAGGCTTTAACCTCGATTATTTGGTTTATTTGGTGTAAAAAAATTCAATGTCGGAGAAATGCTTTGTCAATGTTGCGATTTTTAAAACAGTAGCGATAAAATAACTTATATTTTCAAGTGCGCTCACATATATAGAAACACGACGATATCCTTTTTTAAGAGTAAAAGCATCAGAAATTGCTGTAATAGGACTCAATATAAAAATTTCATTGCCCGAAATATATAATGTTCAAAATCGCGAAATTTCATGGTATTTCTTTTTGATAATAAAATATTCTACAATTCACGTGGCACAGTTGAACGTTTAATTCAGAAATGCTTATTTCGCGATATGGACCTTCCTAAAACTCATGAAAAAGTTAGTTTGGAAAACATTTTAACGTTAAAGAGCAACAAAAAGTACAGGGTGATCCAAAAAACAGGAAAAGAAAGAAAGGCGCAGTTCGGGTCCGCGCTGTATATTTTTCGTGCAAACGTCGGGATGAAATCATAAATCAAGTGCTTCGTAATAATATGTAATTTAATTATCATTCTCTTTAATACGATATTTGTACAGAGTAGTATAATGGTTACAGAATAGATAAATCACAATCTACCACAGCCCCTTGCTACATGCGATAAACTTGTGATTTATCTATTATGTAA
The DNA here is from genome assembly GCA_013235015.1 of Araneus ventricosus. Lineage (NCBI taxonomy): Eukaryota > Metazoa > Arthropoda > Arachnida > Araneae > Araneidae > Araneus > Araneus ventricosus. Next base: position 37,057 of record BGPR01001557.1, read on the forward strand.
CCATTATACTACTCTGTACAAATATCGTATTAAAGAGAATGATAATTAAATTACATATTATTACGAAGCACTTGTTTTATGATTTCATCCCGACGTTTGCACGAAAAATCTACCGCGTGGACCAGAACTGCGCCTTTCTTATGTTTTATTTAGAGTAGCTTTTGATGGCGCCATCTGTTGACAGTATATAGAACAACATTTCGCGTAGGCGCAGTAAAACATTATTTACTACAAATGCTCATATTTCCCGTAATATTCAAATTTTAATACAATGTTTCTTTCACGTATTGTGAAGTATTCTGTGAGTCTTGCACAATTCGAAAGAGAACTCTGTATGTTAAAATAAAAAAAAACATACGGAGTTTGAAATTTTCAATTTAATACCGATTTTTACTTATATTATGATAAATTTTTTTATTGTCTCACTTTGGGTTCTAGTAACATTCCTGAAGCACTTTAAAATGACACCAGAAGCAACCTCCTAGCTAAACGCGTTTCCACGTTATAACCTTACATAAAGCCAATTCATAACAATCACGCGCATGCGCCTACACTGGTACGATGACATCACAGCCAAAACAAATACTATGCTACAAAATCTTACAGGTATGATATATCCGTTGTAAAGAAAAAAACAATAATTCGCAAACGAATGTAGATAGAACGATGCAGTTAGCACAGAAAAAAAAATGGAAACGACGCCTTTTTTTATGTGTCATGAAACCAGAAATTATTGGTAGCATAGTTTACAATTAAAACTACAAGATGCCTCTGCAAGTTGACGGCATGTCAGAATATGACCAACAGAAATGTTTCTTAACGCTGTAAAAAAATGTGATTCCTCGTTTCACAATTATGCCCCTGAATGGAGGGCGATATATTAAATATTAGTAAGCATCTTATCCTATATTATTGCTTTACCAAATTCAGAGCCATTTTGTGGCTGAAATTGTGTATTATACTACTAATACAATGCGGTTTCTGAGAAAATAAAAGTCTGGCTCTGATCCCATGCTGTGAAAACGGCATCTTTCTGTCTTCATTTGGTACTTTTCCGTTAGCTGGGCGCAAATGTCGCCAATTGTGAACCAGACGCGCGCAAAGTCGCCAAGCGAAGCGAATGACAGGGCGCAAATGTCGCCAATTGTGAACCAAACGCGAGCCAAGTCGCCATGAACCAAACGCGAGCCAAGTCGCCAAGTGAAGCGAATGACAAGGCGCAAATGTCGCCAATTGTAATTTTCGGGTTGTAAGAAATTTGGCGGAATTCTACATTATTTGGCGATTTTTCGCTTGCGCCCGGCTAACGGAAAAGTACCCTTCATTTACTTGCACGTAATTGATTTTTATATTTTTCCGACATCTAGATCATAACGGTCTACCACGGATCCTACTGAATATTCGTTTTGCGATGCTAAGTTTCAAGTTACTTCAAATACAAAATCGAATTTTTAAAAAGATAATTAACAAGCTTAAAACATTCAGTTTAAATTAAAGAATTACGCAAGACATAATTTTTTTTTAAAACTAAGAATGTGTTTTGTAATCAAAAATAAACAAAAAAAATACAAGTTTGTGAAGAGCATAAATAGGCGAGTTGTTTTTTAAAAAAATCTGGCTTAAAATTATAAATAAGATAAAAATGAAGTGCAACAAATTCATTATACAAAGTCTACAAAATTTATATATTCTATGAAGAAAAATAAAGTATGCATTCCATAAAAAAGGAAATTTACTTTCTAAATAGCAATTATACCTTAGATAAAATCTATACAAAAAAATTAAAAAAGAAAATTGTCCGTTTTTTAAAGAAGGAGGTAAACATTCTCGGAACGTCCTTCACCGCATTTATTAATTTTATTCTAAGCAACGAATCTTGCTTGAACTCTAAAGCAAATCGATAATTTTTTTCTCTGCTAGAAAAGAGGAAGCGTGTTATTTTCCTAATTTAAATAAAGTCCTTCTGGAATTTCCCTTTTACTCGTAAAACTATTTTCACTGGTTTTATTATTTTTCTATCATTCTATATCAAGCAACATCGAAAGTAAAGTATGATTTAGAAAGCTACATATATTTCTTTTAATGGTCTCTCTAGTTTTGAATA
>BGPR01001557.1:40503-51329 GCA_013235015.1 Araneus ventricosus
TAATATGATCCAAAGCTATAAAAGTACTAAGTAAACACACTAGCCTTTGAAAATCGCAGGATGCAGAAGATAGACTTGCCTACAATTCACGGAAATCGCGGGATACGTAGTCAGAGGGTTAAAATATGCTAATATGCTACAACATTGGCGATACGGAATATTTATGATATTATAAAACAACTTGTGCTAACCTGCATTGGCATTTGTTCCGATGAACTAATACGGTTCTATTAATTCCTGTAGCAAAACTCAGAATGACCGCAAAGTCTTTCTGAATTTGGGATATTGATATTCATCACTTCATCTATAATAATCAAAACAAATATGTCTTGGGAAGATAAAACGCTCCATGTTAATATTTTAAATTTACAATTCACGGTATGTGGAAGCAGTTATAAATATATCCGTAAACAGGTATATATCGCCGCTTTACAAGCAGCACAAGATATCTCAATTTTTTGAAATTTCAAAGATTCAAATTAATTTTCCGCAACCAATAGTGAATATTTCTGAATTTTTTAAAGATATACTATGAACATGAGACCACATGTTCCAACCAGACATGAAAAATAATTTAGATATATTTGGTATTGGTTGCGAAAACTTCATTTGAATCTTTGAAGTTTCAAAAAATTGAGATACCTGGTGTTGCTTGCTAAGTGACGATATCCTATATAACTCAAACAGAAACCAATGCAATATGTATAAATCAAACACATTCCATGGAATTCACTTCTGGAATAAATATTCATTGCGTAAAAATGGGGGAACATGCGAAAAAAAAAATAAAAAATCAAATACGAAATTCTACAGTGAATAAAAATAATTCTAACCGAACATCAAATTCAATAATTCTACTCAAAGTGAAGCAATCAATCTTGAGAAATCTCTGTAAAAGCAAAGAGTGTTTTTAAACGAGATCTTGATTAAAAAAAGAAACGACCGAACTTTTACTCTTAACAGAATTAACTAATCCCATAAAATAAAATTTTACAACCACTCTTGAAAACTCCTATCAGCATGATTTAATGAACCTAGAAATCAATAATTCTTTAAATAACAAATGACAATTTTATCCGATCGATAAAATGAATTTCGGATTTCAGTTTAGCTCAACCGATGTGATTTTCCGAAACAATACTTTTGAGATTTGGAAACGAACATTCCTTAATGGGTTCCTTTGATAAATGTCTTTTGATAAAGACCATGATAGAATTTTAAATGGATAAAGTACTTTTATTTGACTTTAAAGACACTCCAGCGGTGAATGAGAGTACAGTAAAACTCAAAATAACTAAAATTTTGAGAATTCTTATTTGTGGAGAAGCAATTGTTTTAAAGGCAAAATCAAAATTGGTAATACAAGCAGAAAACATTTTTTTTTCATCGTAACAAAATCCTTTTATGCTTTTACAGATGTTGATTTCATCTTTGATTATTTAGATGCAGTCTTTAGGATAATTTAATATGCGGACAGGAAATGATTTCTTTTCTTAAAAAGCCTCCGAGTCACACAGACATTGGAATGAGTGTTTTTAAATTGATTTATAAAAAAATAAATCCAACAATTAATTGCCACAAAATCCTTTTATGGATATGTTACCGACAATGCATGAAACGCCGGCATTCTATAGAATACGTAGGCATTTTTAGAATGCCGGGCGTTTTCAGGCAAAGTATGAAATATGAGAATTATTACATACTTTCCCTAGGCATTGTATATAATACCTAGGCATTTTATAGAATGTCAAATACTATTTAGGCAAAGTATGAAAAGAAGTTTATGATAAGACCATTATTTTAAAAAAGTGCATACTTTAAAAATACAAATGTAATTTTGAAAAAATAATGAAGAGTGTCATCAAAAAACTTGAAAGATTTTGACGAATCTCCACGTTTTAGACCTCCCCGAGTCCGAAAACCACAATTTTGGAATTACGTCTGTCTGTGAACACGATAACTCGAAAACTATTAGAGCTACGGGGTTTAAATCTAGTATGTGATCTTTACACATAATTTGTAGGATTCTATTGTTAAAATTTCTATCAAATTTTGGACAAAATATGTCCACGGAAAGTCAGTTTGTCTGTCTGTCCGCGTTCATGCGAACTCTATAACTCAAAAACTTAAATAGCTAGATGGATAAAGTGTGGTACGCAGTTTTGTCATCAGAAATCTAGGTCCGTATCAAATGTTGGGCCAAATCCGTCAAAGGGTTGACCGTCTGTCGGTAAGTATAATCGCATACCTTTGAACGCTGTAACTTCTTAACAAAATTATTTAGATAAATGAAATTTTGTATATGGCCTTTTAACCTTAATTATAGATTTGTGTCCAATTTTTATGCCAATCGGTTAGAAAAGAGGCGTTCAAATTGAAAATTTGGTTGGTTTAAATCTTACGCAGCCCTATTGCGTAATCACACAGGCTTCTGATTCTACTCTTCTGCCTTGCTGCGTCAAAGCACGACCTTCGGAACTCGACGTATGACGTTTCGCCTTTTTCTCCACCGTGTTAGGGACGCATGTTTGTTTTACTGTCCTTTAGCTTATTTTTGCTTTACATGTGTTGGGAGTATACGAGAAAGTTTAGGGAAGACTACTCCCGCTGGTTGGAACGAGAAAGTTTAGGGGAGACCACTCCCGCTGGTTGGAACGAGAAAGTTTAGGGGAGACCACTCCCGCTGGTTGGAGTTACTTTCTTGTGTAATACTCATCCTATAAAGTTTGTAGGTTCGTATATGTTTTTGTCTCCCTTGGTTTTCATCAATTTTTCAGCCTTCCGCTTACATGTTTTTGGGATATGAATTTAAGAAGATAGTGATTTAAAGAATTAGTCAGTCACCAAATAATTAATGCTTACATAAGTAAGAGAGTAAAATTTATCAAAACAATCAGGTTAGTACTATATAATTTGAACATGGTACTTTAAGTTTTAAGTAAGATACATAGTTTTCGCCTATATTGATTCCATCAGTTTTTGAACCTTCCGCTTATATGTTTTGGGGATAAGCATTTAAGAAGATAGTAGTTTAAATAATTAGTCAGTTATCAAATAATTAATGCCTACCTAGGTAAGGGAATAAATTTTATCAGAAATAATTAGAACAGTGTTAAACAATTCAAACACAGTAGTTAACAACAAGACATTTCATTTGGTGCACATTTGGGAAGCAGCTATCATCTGGAAGAATTACCAACTCGCAGTTGAGATAATCCTCATTCAACAAGTCTTGCAATTAAATTACGCATATCGACACAATCCGAAAATAATTCTACCTCCCTCCGCAATCAATTAATTAAGCACAATTTTAAAAGATCCACATTAAACAAAAATGTAACAGCAGCAGTCTGCCGAACAACTGCGAACAGGGGCGATTAAAAGTTCAATGGTCCCCATCGAAACAGTCGCGCTACTGGAAACTTTAATTTGCGCCTCAACCTCTCTCTTCATTAGCAGGGGCGCTGCTAACTAAGAATAAATCCCAGGATCCGAGAGAGCCCGAGCTTCTTAATGAGTTATTTGAAGCGATAGCCTTTTCATAGCAGCCCGGGGCGTCCTCTTGTTCAAGGATTTTAATTCGTTTGGCTTGAGGAGCGTATGGCAAGGGATGCCCAAAGGCGCATAAACACAGAAAGGATGCGACAGACGATTATTGGAGAAGATCGGGTGACGAGGAGGTATCAGTGGATTCGGGAATTAACAATAATGCGGCCCCGGCTATAGAATTTTTCCTAGCCGCCGCGCACAAAAGCGTTGGTTTCGGGAGATTAACAGATGAAAGGCTCTTTCGTAAGTTGCAGATTGCAGCGTCTGATTTCAGTCGTCAGGAGTAATGGGTATGTTTAAATCCACACACATGTAATAAATTACTCGCTCCTTTGGGAAAGGAATAATTTTACCTTAAATAATTAGTTAAATAACAGTGATCCTCGAAGATACATGCTTTCAGATTCAGACTTTAGCTACCGTTTGCAAAGATTTGTTTAAATCATTGAAATCACACTGACATACAAATTAAAGATAAAGACGCGTAATTTGTATCCCCTTTCATAATGGTCATGATTCGATCTTAAGTGTTTTTTCGATTAATTAATTTAACTGAAAATGGGTAATTACTAATTGAAAAGACTGGGGAAACGGATATAAAACAAGTGTAAATTAGAATTCCAGACACCCCTTTGCTTAGAATCCATTAGCTTATATAAGAGGTTCCATGTTTCTTTAATTTTAATTATTATTTAGATTTGTGTTATATATGATTATTTAAACATTTAAAGTTCAATTTATGTTTCGCTTTGAAAACTACTAAATTTATTTCAAAAATAAGTATTAGACATGTAGCTGATCATAAATATGCAAAGGCATTTTTATTTAGCATTTTTTATTTTCAAGAAATTTGTGGTTTTACAGTGAAACCAATGAACGGTAACAGACCATTTTTCCTCCGAATAAATTATCATCGAAATATAAATTAAATATATAATTTAAATTGCAAGTATACGTGAGTATTCAGGAGTGAATACTAACGGTATTGAACTGGAATATTTATATAAGTTGACCTATATATATGGCTCTGAAGTTATTAAAGAAAAATTACACCTTTCACCCAAGCGCAGTAAAAAAAAAATGCTCAATGTGTGGTTTCACTACCAAACCAATGAACGCGAAGGGGTTAAACAAATATTTAAATTAACCATTATGATTTTTACAATAAAAAGAGTAGAAGTAACGGTCATGATGCAAGGAAGGAAGATAAAGGAATGCCACCACTAATAGCAATATAAGAGAAGAATGCTTTTTTTTGGAGACATCTCCAGAAAGCTAGTTCGCATTTGTGGCAAACACAAAGGAAAACTCACATTTGTGGCAAACACAAAGGAAAACTCGCATTTGTGGCAAACACAAGTGAAAGACAGCAGAAGTAACTTGTGTTTCTACTACTGTGTTTTCTTTACTTAGACTAGTTTCCAGTTAGTTCCCTAAAGAAAGTAGGAATTGCTCGAATGTTCAAATTCAGTGTTATGTTGCGCTATATTAATCCATATATCTCAGTTGAAGGAGATTCAAGCTGTTTTGGTTTATGACTTCTATTTGTGAAAGACAGCAGAAGTAATCTTGTGTTTCTACTACTGTGTGTTTTTTTTCTTTCATGTAGACTAGGTTTCCAGTTAGTTCACATGGCAGAAATTAGAATTGCTCAGAATAATTTCCAAATTCAGTGTTATGTTGCATATATTAATGCATATCTCAGTTAGGAAGGAAGTTAAAGCTGTGGTTATGACTTCTGTTATTGAAAGACAGCAAAGTAGCAGTCTTGTGTTTCTACTACTGTGTGTTTTTCTTTCATGGAACTAGGTTTCCAGTTAGTTCCTACACTGAAAGAGAATTACAATTGCTCAGATAATTTCAAATTCAATTATTTATGTTGCGCTAGTAATGCATATCTCAGTTAGGAACGAAGTTAAAGCTGTTTTGGTTATGACTTCTGTTGTGAAAGACTGGCAGAAGTAGCAGTCTTGTGTTTCTACTGTGTGTTTTCTTTCTATGAACTAGGTTTCCAGTTAGTTCCTACGCACGAAAGTAAGGAATTGCTCGAATGAACAAATTCAGTGTTATGTTGCGCTATATTAAACCATATCTCAGTTGGGAAGGAAGTTAAAGCTGTTTGGTTATGACTTCTATTTAATGAAGACAGCAGAAGTAGCAGTCTGTGTTTCTGCTACTGTGTGTTTTTTCTTTTCCTTGGAACCCAGGTTCCAGTTGGTTCTCACCAAGAGTGAATTGCTCGAATATTTCCAGAATTCAGTGTTAATATTTGCGCTATATTAATGCATATCTCGGTAGGAAGGAGGGGTTAAAGCTGTTTAGTTTATGACTTCTATTTAATGAGCAAGTAGCAGCCTTGTGTTTCTACTACTGTGTATTTTCTTTCATGGAACTAGGTTTTCCAGTTGGTTCCCTACTTGAAATTGGGAATTGCTCGAATAATTTCCGGAATTCAGTGTTATGTTGCGCTATATTAATGCATATCTCAGTTTAGGAACGGAAGTTAAAGCTGTTTGGTTATGACTTCTATTTAATGAAAGACAGCAGAAGTAGCAGTCTTGTGTTTCTACTACTGTGTGTTTTTCTTTCATGGAACTAGGTTTCCAGTTAGTTCCCTACGCAAGAAATTAGGAATTGCTCGAATAATTTCAAATTCAGTGTTATGTTGCGCTATATTAATGCATATCTCAGTTACGAGGAAGGAAATTTAAAGCTGAGTTGTAACCTGTTATTTAATAGAAAGACAGCAGAAGTAGCAGTCTTTTGTGTTTCTACTACTGTGTGTTTTTCTTTCCTTGGAACTAGGTTTCCAGTGATTTCCTACACCAGAAATTAGGAATTGCTCGAATAATTTCAAATTCAGTGTTATGTTGCGCTATATTAATGCATAATACTCAGTTAAGGAACAGTTAAAGCTGTTTTGGTTGTGACTTCTGTTGTAAGAAAGACAGCAGAAGTAGCAGTCTTGCTTGTGTTTCTACTACTGTATTTTCTTTCATGGAACTGTAGGTTTCCAGTTAGTTCCCTACTGAAGAGGCTAAAATTTGCTGAATAATTTCAAATTCAGTGTTATGTTGCGCTATATTAATGCATATCTCAGTTAGGAAGGAAGTTAAAGCTGTTTGGTTATGACTTCTATTTAATGAAAGACAGCAGAAGTAGCAGTCTTGTGTTTCTACTACTGTGTGTTTTTTTCTTTAATAGATTCAGTTTCAGTTAGTTCCCTACGCAAGAAATTAGGAATTGCTCGAATAATTTCAAATTCAGTGTTATGTTGCGCTATATTAATGCATATCTCAGTTAGGAAGGAAGTTAAAGCTGTTTGGTTATGACTTCTATTTAATGAAAGACAGCAGAAGTAGCAGTCTTGTGTTTCTACTACTGTGTGTTTTTCTTTCATGGAACTAGGTTTCCAGTTAGTTCCCTACGCAAGAAATTAGGAATTGCTCGAATAATTTCAAATTCAGTGTTATGTTGCACTATAATTAATGCCATATCTCAGTGGAGCAATTTAAAGCTGTTTGGTTATGGCTTCTATTTAATGAAAGACAACGTAGCAGTCTGTGTTTCTACTACTGTGTGTTTTTTCTTTCATGGAACTAGGTTTCAGTTAGTTCCCGCAAAAGAGTAAGTGCTCAGAATAATTTCAAATTCAGTGTTATATTTGCGCTATAATGTACATATCTCAATTGGAAGGAAGTTAAAGCTGGTTATGACTTCTATTTAATGAAAGACAGCAAGTAGCAGTCTTGTGTTTCTACTACTGTGTGTTTTCTTTCATGGAACTAGGTTTCCAGATTGGTTCCCTACGCAGAAATTAGGAATCCTCCAGATAATTTCCAAATTCCGAGTGTTATATTGCGCTATATTAATGCATATCTCAGTTAGGAAGGAAGTTTAAAGCTGTTTTGGTTTATGAGCTTCTATTTAATGAAAGACATGATAGCTTGTACTTATGTTTCTACTACTGTGTATTTTCTTTCATGAACTAGGTTTCCAGTTGGTTCCTACGCAAGAGAATTAGGAATTGCTCGAATAATTTCAAATTCAGTGTTATGTTGCATCTATATTAATGCATATCTCAGTTGGGAACAGAAGTTAAAAGTGTTTAGGTTGAAACTTCTATTTAATGAAAGAGACGGCAGAAGTAGCAGTCTTGTGTTTCTACTACTGTGTGTTTTCTTTTCATGGAACTAGGTTTTCCCTTTAGTTAGTTCCCTACGCAAAGAAATTAGGAATTGCTCCGAATAATTTCAAATTCAGTATGTTGCGCTATATTAATGCATATCTCAGTTAGGAAGGAGTTAAAAGCTGGTTCTTGGGCTGTTTATTGAGACGGCAGGTGGCAGGTCTTGGTGAACCTGCTGCTGTGTTCGTGGACTGGGTTCCAGTTAGGTCCTAGCAATAGGTGGGGATTGCTCAGATGATTTTCAGGATTCAGTGTTGGCTGTGCATATCTCAGTTAGGAGTTAAGGCTGGGCGGTTTGTGATATTTGTGTGGGGCAATAGAGTGGCAGTCTTGTGTTTCTGCTGTGTTTTTCTTTCCTTGGAACTGGGTTTGGGTTGGTTCTGCGCAAAAGTGGGATGCTCAGATAATTTCAAATTCAGTGTTATGTTGCGCTATATTAATGCATATCTCAGTTAGGAAGGAAGTTAAAGCTGTTTGGTTATGACTTCTTTTATGAAAGACAGCAGAAGTAGCAGCCTTGTGTTTTCTACTACTGTGTGTTTTCTTTCATGGAACTAGGTTTCCAGTTAGTCCCTACACAAAAAATATAGGAATTCTAGCGAATAATTTCAAATTCAGTGTTATGTTGCGTATATTAGCATATCTCAATTAGGAACAGAAGTTAAAGCTGTTTGGTATGACTTCTATTTAATGAAAGACAGCAGAAGTAGCAGTCTTGTGTTTCTACTACTGTGTGTTTTTCTTCTTGGAACTAGGTTTCCAGTTAGTCCCTACGCAAATTAGGAATTGCTCGAATAATTTCAAATTCGGTATGTTGCGCTAATTATGTATCTCAAGTTAGGAAAAGTTAAAGCTGTTTGGTTATGACTGTGAAAGACAGCAGAGTAGCAGTCTTGTGTTTCACTACTGTATGTTTTCTTTGGAACTGGTTTCCAGTTAGGTCCCTACGCAATAAAATAGGAATTACTCGAATAATTTCAAATTCAGTGTTATGTTGCGCTATATTAATGCATATCTCAATTTGTGAGAAATTAAAAAAAAACAGTTAAATATTGTGGTATCTTGCGTTCAGCGAGATGCGTTTTGATAATTTTATATCATTTATCGAATTGAATTTTGAATTTAAATTGAATTTTTGAGGAATTAAAATTCATTTAGGGGACATACGACTGTTAAACCTCTAAACTTTTCGGGTTTTCGTAGCTCTTTTTGAACCACCCTACTCCTTTTCTCTGACAAGGTTTCGTGGCATTTTTTTAAATTTTGCCTTACGAGATTGATATTTCCTTTTCTTTGACTTGTTGTTCACGAGTTCTCTGTTGTGATTGAACAGAATTCTGATGTTGTTTACATATCCAATGTGAATTTATTTTCGGTACTTTTATCTTTATTCTCTACTGTAAAGTACTTTTTGATATTATATATTACATCGATATTTTCTTATTTTTATATAAAGCGCAAGTAATTCTTTAATTTTTTTTTATCCGAAAACTTTTCAATAAGTTTTTTTTATCGTTTTCTCAGAACGTCGATGGAATTTAAAGTAATATAGTTCCTACTCTGAATATTTTTTATAACTTTTTTTCTTACATACATATAAAAAATTGGGTTTTTTTTTTGAAAAATTATATTGGCTGATTTTTTAATCAGTGATCGAAAACTTGAAATTGTTTAAAAACTAGATATTTTCAGACAAATCATACACGAATATTTTGTCTTTCGATGAATCTGTATTTAATGGATAACGTCTTTTTATATTGGTCTTTATATTTATTATACCTATTTTTTATATTTCACTTTAGATTATTTTTAGTATCATGATTTGTGTTTTTCTTATGATTATTCTTCAATACCGTTTTTAAACTTTCTAGCTTTAACAGCGTACTTAAAAACAAAAATTTGTTTCATTGTCAAATATGTACAGGGTTGTCATACATTATTGGACCCATTTCAAAAATTAATAAAAATTAAAGTAATAATTTTACAATTATGTTTTTTTAATGAGAGCGCATTTTAAATTTTTTTCAGTTAGGTAACGCGCCGTTACGGTAGTCCAGGTGGTCGTAAATTATTGGATATCTCCCATTTTTCAGAGCCATTATCTGCGAAAATATTAAAGCTAGAAGAAAAATGAAAGCATGTGTTTGTGGGGAACTTTACGCTCTTTAATTTGTTAAATCAATTGTAATTCGAAAACTGAACAGTTTTCGAGATATTCAAGAAAAACTATAAAAACCGAAACCTCGCATCGGCTTCCGCTGATCTAGCCATTCGTGTAGGAAATCTCTGCATAGAAATTTAGAGCGCGCCATGGTACGCCACCTATCTGAAAAAAACTTTTATTGCTCTCTCCATTTGAAAAACTGCAGTTGTAAATTATTAGATTTTAATTTTTGAATGGGTTCAATTTATATATGACACGCTGTATTAAAGTTATTGTCTGTTGTGAGACCCTGAAATGTCTTTCACTTCATACCGAGAAGGTTAAATAAAGAATTTAATTCAGCCTTTTATATCTATCTCATTAAAGCTTTGAAATTCTAATAACACTTCTTTTTTCCAATGTCAGCTGCCTCGTGACCAGCTGACTGGAGCATTAATTATTCCATCACAGCTCCAAAAACTCCTTAAATGCTTTAATTACTTTCATCACCCCAAATTCATCGAATCTTGAAACTTCTTTTTCTGTGCTAATGTGTCTCCATTTATTCTACGCAGCATTATACTGTTTGTGCTGTTCCATTGTAATTGTAGCCGTTCTCCTGGTAATCGAACTATCCCGGAGATTCATTTGCGATGCACTAAAAATGGGCCGCTATGCCCTCAGCGGAACTTATCTTAATTAGGTCATTTCTCTGAAAATTTAAACACTCTTATCTCCACTGCGGAGCGTTATCTTTTAAACGCCTCTACTTGTGAAGCCGTGCGTGAGTTCACAAGATAAACTTCTCGTCCTTGTCTACGGATTTTTTATCCACTTTATTCTGGAGCGATGTTAAGGCCCTGGATCGTTTTTCTTTCTTACACTCGCCTTCCTGTGGAGTGGGCGCATTTTGAGAGAGGCTCTGTACGAATATTCGTAACTTCT
>BGPR01001557.1:57300-73240 GCA_013235015.1 Araneus ventricosus
CCCATTGAAATCGTGGAGGAATGAGAAATGGGAACAAAAGAGCTCTCCATTTTTGAATACGGGAGGGAGATGCTATTCAGAAATAAGGTTCAAAAACGACAAGCTCTTTCTTTGAAGGATCAGAGGATGAACTTTCCGAGAAACTTCGGAGATGTAAGTAGAAATGGCGGGGCGGAAGAAAATAAATTAGGATTCGAGGAATAGCCGGACGGATAAACAGGAGAGGAAGTACACGAGAGAAAGTTTTTGCGAATTTACAAGACTCTCATTGCAATGAGGGTTATTGCACTGCGTTAATAAAAAACAACGAAAATATTTGATTGTCGAAGCTGATACAGTGCAGTTAAATTAGGAAAATGAAAACAGTAATCATAAATATTAATTAATTATTTAGCATAAAGAGATATTTTCGATATGTGATTTCGGAATCCACTTGTTATGATTAATTTCAGTAAACTGCTGAAAAAAGAGCAGTAGAAGACGGAAATAATAACTTTTTAAAACAATTGTGCTTCAAGAAGTTGAGCACTTTCAGCCGAACAATATAAAAAAGATATTTTATTACATTTTGAAGTTGACTATTGAAAACTGCAAATCTACAGTTATTAATTAATTATTTAGCATAAAGAGATATTTTCGATATGTGTTTTCGGAATTCACTTGTTACGATTAATATCAGTATACTGCTGTAAAAAGAGCAGTAGAAGACAGAAATAATAACTTTTTTTGAAAATTGTGCTTCAAGAAGATGAGCATTTTCAGCAGAACAATATCAAAAAGATATTTTATTACATTTTGAAGTTGACTATTGAAAACTGCAAATATACAGTTTAGTTTAACAACACTTCTATAATTTAGAGCTTGCGTTTAAAAGAATTTGAAATAAAATCAATATTTTTTAGTTGTGTACTGAAAATTATTGATTGTGACACAGTTATCGTGAAAAAATAACGCCTGTAAGCACTTTTTTACTATCTTTGATTTAAAGACCACGAAGGTCATATATGGCCAAGCTAATAGCACAAGACTGATACCTACAAATTACAATAAACTCAGATATTCAAGTAATTATTAGGGATGATGAAAACCTACCGGTTCTTTGTTTCGGTTAACAGGTTTTCTCGGTTATTTTTTTGCCCCAGTTTAAACCAGTCCTTTTTTTTTAAAATCCAAATAACCGGGGAAATAAACTCAGAAAAATCAGCTATCAAAAGATAGGCTCGATGTTAGGTTTGAGTTATGAAGTTCTGAACTTCGTCATCTTAGGCCAATAAACGGCCACCTCTTCCTTGAGGCGGATATTGAGATGGTCTAAAATAGTCATAGTCAAGCTTTCATAACTCGATCAGTTTTGGTCGCAGAAGAGTGGAATATTTTGTTTCAAATGTCAGTGCGCCAAAAATATTTTAATAAATATGATTAATAGGAGCGAGGGACTGTATAAAAATTTAGACAGATTTTTTATTATTATACATATAGATGCAAACAACACAAAATACGATTATTTACGTCTGTACTCTCTAATTTCTTTTTTTATTTGTCTACCATACTTAATACAATTCTTAAAATTTTGTCTACTTATCGTATTAATTACTCATTTATTATTATTACTTATTGTATTAATTACTTATTTATAATCATTACTTATTACATTAATTAATTATTTATAATCATTACTTATTACATTAATTAATTATTGCATTAATACTTACTTATTGTATATTATTATTAATAAAACATTCTGTCCACAAACGTTGCTTTAAAAAAAACTATTTTGAGCGGTTTTAACCGCTTAACTTAACAGCCCGAGAATACTCGTGCATCGAATTATCAAAATTTTAGTCTTATAAAACAAAATTGAATCATTAATTAGCTTTATAATTTGACACAAAAATATGTAGAATCCATAAACATCTTAAGTATCCTATGCCTTCTTAGATGAATGAAAACGACAGCTCCTTTCCAAAACAGGAGGGGTCATCTTATTAGATAGCAAAGAAAACTATTCAGTTAAGTGGTTAACAGCCAGGTCAAACCGAGGTGAAATAACTGGTTTAACCGAAAACCGGTTTGTTTTGCAATAACCGCCATCCCCAGTAATTATCCTTTTAATACAACAATAATAATTTTTTTCTCCATAGTAATACCCTTCTTAAATACTCTTTATTCAATAAACACGCCTCAACCGTTGCAGTCTTTCTTTCACAAGTTTCCGCTTAATTTGCCGCAGTTACCAAAACGATCTTTTCGATTGCTAAACAATCAAGATAAATAATCACTGGTGTCCAGTCTACGGAAGTGCCAGCCCATTACAACACTTCCGACATGGAAAAGAGAAGAGAAAAAGTAGTGGTCTCACAGACAGCCAGAGAGCCGGTGGCATTTAGCTGTTTGCTTTCTATATTTAGCGTCGGCAAACCACAAAGGAACCGCGCCCACCACAGCGAATACATTACCGACAGCTGCTTACCCTCACCTATTGATTTTGTCATCTTTCCCTCGAAAGGCATTAGCCGCCTTTAACCGGGCCCCTGCACCCAAAACTTTCTTCCGACTCTCTTATTTTATAGATATATACTGGCGCGCAGCCATAGATATACATAGAGTTATGAAATATCCAAGATTCTGAATATATGTTTTTTAACTCCATCTTTGTAGTCGCCAAACAATTTCGCTTCCGGGGATCGTACCAAAAAGTCGAAACGTCGGTTGGGAAAAATACAGAGATGGATTTGTAGGTCTTTCAACACTGAAATATGTTGGGAATTGATTTTTGAATTATAGCGAACATTTAACTCATGATAGTTATCTTTGGCCCATTTGCCTTATGTCTGAATATTATGTAAAATTACCCACGATATGGTAATTGGGTTACTTCAGCACTGAAATATGTTGGGAATTGATTTTTGAATTATAGCAAACATTTAACTCATGATATTTATACATGGCCCATTTGCCTGATGTCTCATTATTATGTAAAATTACCCGTGATATGGTAATTGGGTTACTTCTTACTTCAGCACTGAAATATGTTGGGAATTGATGTTTGAATTACAGCAAACATTTAACCCATGATATTTATCCATGGCCCATTTGCCTGATGTCTGATTATTATGGAAAATTACCCACGATATAGAATAAAGTGTTGTAAGATACATCAAGTCGAGATACAAAGTCGAAACGTCGGTTGAAAAAAACACAGAGATCGATTTGTAGGACTTTCAGCACTGAAATATGTTGGGAATCGATTTATGAATTACAGAAAACATTTAACCCGTGATATTTATTCATGGCCCATTTGTCTGGCATCTGATTACTATGAAAAATTACCCACTCTATAGCAATTAGGTTACCTCTTTGAGCTTTCCAGAACAAACTGTTGCACAATACACCATTACAATTCCACTTAAACTCTTTTCAGCATGGGTGGGAATGGATTTAATACCATTATAAGTTTAAAGAAAGCATTATGATGTAAAAGTTTCTTAGCGATAAAAAATGAAACATCATGATTTTTTTATTATCATATTTCACTCGCTTCTCAACGAATGATAGAGTAATAACTGGCCCAGAAAGTAATCCAACAGCATTAATGCCTAACTTTATCACCTTTCATGAGCTGAATGTATGTTCTAATTACCAATCTAAATTTAGAGCTGTTTCTTTCTATTTTAGCTATCCGAAATCAGAGAATAAGACACGTGGATAGTTAAGTAAAAAAAGGTAAGGAATTTTGGAATGTATTATAGATGCAACTAATGGTTTCAAATTATTCAACCCCTTAAGTTTCGAGCCCGTGATATTCAAGTGCATCGAATCATCGCATTTCTAGGCTTACAAGCTAAAATTTAATCATTAATTAGCTTAGAATTTGACACAAAAATTACGCAGAATCCATAAATATCTCAAGTATCCTATGCCATCTTAGATGAATGAAAAGGAGAGCCCCTTTCCAAAACAGGAGGGGTCATTTTATTAGATTGCAAAGAAAATGAGAAACTTAAGGGGTTAAAAAACCATTCAACAGTTATGTCTCTGTTTTGCAAATTCAGGTTTTTATCAAATACAAACAAGCAATTTCTTCGCGGTTTATCTAAAAAAATACAAGATGTTCTACTTTATCTAAATACAGAAAACATTTATTTGTGAGAAGAATGCAAGAAAGGACCCCCAAGTTCTCCAATTCAAGAACATACCATGAGATTACGATAGTTGCTATGCACTAGGAATGTTATATTTGATCCCTTAGCAGTGTAGTTTCTGAACCTTCTAATTAGATGATCCTCCTTCTGTTTCAGGAATGTGTTGTATTGATTCAACTAAGAGCCCGTGGGTCCTTTCAAATGTTATTGGATTACCGGTCATTTTTGTATCGAATGATAACGTCTATGAATTAGGAATGGCGGTTATTGAAAAAAAAAAAAAACGGTTTTCGGTTAATCCGTTTTTTTTTTTTCACATGGCGGAAACCGCTCAAAATAACCGTTTATTTTATTTAAAAAAAACCGGTTTTCGGTGTTTTTTTAAAAAAGCAACGCTTGTGGACAGAATTTTATTATTAATAATAATATACAATAAGTAAGTATTAATACAATATTTAATTAATGTAATAAGTGATGATTATAAATAAGTAATTAATACAATATGTATTAATAACAAATGAGTAATTATTGCAATAAGTAAGTATTATAGACAAAATTTTTTATTAACACTGTTTTCACAAGAAATTAATTCATTGGCCAATATTTATCATCTAATCTGCTCATAAAGACTCTTTCAGCAATCTGTTGTTCCGTGAGTCGACACCTCTCATCGGAAACATCATTCAACGTAGATACTAATCTTTCGGACGCCACAGAACTTCCGACTAAAGATAGATATGTTTTGGCTACAGAAAACAGACGCCGTTTACAGACAAAAATTTTTATTAGTGTTATTTTTACAGGAAATCAATCCATTGGCCAATATTTATCTGTTCATAAAGACTTTCAGTCACTTTTATTTATTGAATCTGTATTTATTAGCTTTATACTAAATAAAGATCATATAAATAAAAATTTCACTTAAGGGGCCATACGACTGTTGAACCTCGAAAATTTTCGATTTTATGAAAAAAAAAATATATTATTCCCCTGTCCTTTCTGAACAATTAAAAATAATCCGCGTTAAAAAAATTCCCATAATTATAGAGTTATGAAGGAAAATGTATCAGCTATTCAACGTAAACATTGAATATGGCCATATCTTTAAAGCGCTATACCTCAAAATGTGTTTTTTTTCATATTGCGCGCACGATATCTCAAGAACTATTGAATATTTTTAAATAAAATTTCTATCGAATATGTATTTTGCTATGTTCTCCAAATTGAACCACATTTTTGTACATATTTCTCGAAATAATTTTTTTTGAGGGGGTTAGAAAAGTTAAAATTTTAACTATTCTGACACTTTTTATTTTAAATCGGTATATAAAATAGAAATAAAATTTAAAATGTTAATAAATTGTGGTCCAGTTTCTTAAACAGACTATTTGGAGTACTTAAATACCCAAGATATTGTGTTTAGATAAATATTTTATTCGTAATCATGAGCGTATCCGTAATCAAGGTGACTATTTCATTTTTTTCCAAAAATTATACCCATATTTATTACTCTCTCAAATACATGCATACCAATATGACAGTTTGAAAATGTGTGTACTATAAGAAAAAGAACATATGTTTCTAGGAAAAAAAAGTGAGTATGTGAATTGCATTCTTCCAGAGATATATAATGTATCGAATTCGGCAGTTTTCCACCATTTTTGGAGGTTTAAGAGTCGTATATCCCCTTAAATTTATGAAAGAGATATAAAGTACACAATACGATGCACAATATAAGTATCTCCTGCAAACACGCAGCTTCTGGAAGGTTAGAACAGTGGAAATCAATGCAGAAAACTCAAAGCTAGCGCGCTATATAAATGTAATAAGCGACGTTTTAAGTTTTAAGATTATGCTTTTCATTTCCATATTACTGAACTTTCTATTTAGAGAATTTTTCCCGCCTTACTCATAAAGTCATCAAAACACGAGTCCACCGTAATATTAGAATGACCCCTTCTCCAGAAAGAGGAACGCATAGTTGGAAAATTTTGACTTATGCAACTGACATAAAAATAACAGTTAATGTCGTTTTTCTGCGAGCTGTTTTCGCTTTCTTTTTTTCTCTCTCCTCCTTTACCGAAGTATATTCAGGGGTAAGTCATAAGCCACAGTCTAATGGCGGGCAGGGAAAAAAATGAAATGATAAAAAAATAGAGGCCAGAAAAATGAACTGCTCTCAATTAAGCCCAAAAGTCTGCGTAATGGCTGAAATATTCATGAATTTATTGATGCGATTACGGGATAACTTTTCTGATTTGGACGTTTTTCTTAACATGGAATAAATTTCCTTCTTGTTGCGCCCGTTGCTTCCGATGTGTAGCAATTTGGAAAATATTTAGATTCCGCTTATCAAAGGAAACAATTTGTATGTATATACTTTGGGCTCATTATAAATTCCACTGGCTTTCGTGTGTTTGCGTTTTCTACACATAAAGCAACAGGGCAAGCAGGGGTGTTTTTGATAAATCAACATAGACATGGAAAAGTAGTTAAAAAGAAGGCTAATGAAAATATGATGTCGAATTTTACTAAGAAATAAAAGACATTAAATAAATACGTGAAAAAAAGGAATAAATTTCGAAGGAATGTTATAACATTAGAATGGCTGATAGTTAATAGTCGCATAAATGATGATGAANTACACTAGCTTTCGTGTGTTTGCATTTTTTACACATAAAGCATCGAGAGGTGTTTTTGATAAATCAACGTAGACATGGAAAAGTAGTTAAAAAGAATGCTAGTGAAAATATGATGTCGAATTTCACTAAGTAATAAAAGAAGACACTAAATAAATACGTGAAAAGAATAAATTTCGTAAGAAATGTTATTACATTAGAATGGCTGATAGTTAATAGTCGCATAAATGATAATGAATATTATTTTTCGAGAAAACGGTAACGCAGGACAGGATAGAGCAACAACCAAGGAACAATAAATTTTTCTAGAGAAAAAGAAACCGACTTGTTTATAAATGTTTTACGACAAAGTTGTTGCAGGAAAATAAGAAAAAATAAATCTCTTAAGGGGAGTTGGAACCCCAAGTCCGTTAACCCTAACCCTGTTACTTCGATGTACCTTTTCTCAAAATCTGTTACAGATTCATGTTTGACATTTTTTATACAAGTAAAGTACACTTTCTCATTATACAGAAATGAGCTTTTGGTTAATGTTTAATTTTTTTATGAATTTACAAAATAGATTTTTATTAGATATAGTGAAATTTTACTCTATTTTGACACAAAAAAAAATTGTACAAGTTTTTGAGTAAAAAAAGTTCATTTCAGTATAATGAGAAAGGTGTACTTTACTTGTATAAAAAGTTTCAAACACCTATTTATAACAGACTTTGAGAAAAGGTACCTCGAAATTGCCAATTTCACATTTTTTGTTTTGACTCAAAACAATTTGTAAAAAATAACTTTTTGAATTTAAAAAAAAATCATTTCAGTATAATGTGAACGATACTATTTACTTGAACAAAAACATGAATCTATAACAGATTTTGGGAAAAGGAACATCGAAGTAACAGGGTTACGGTTACGACTCCCCTTAGTATACATGTATAGTATAGCGTAATTTCACTGCTTTGGGACGAAAATGAAAATGAAATCCTTTAAAAGTGATTAATGCATACATGTTGCATTTAATTTTACAAAACAATCAATATAATTTTTAACGTAAGAGTAACAATGTACTGAAATGTATTGTAATATTATAAACCTGCGTTTTCAAACAAAGACGGATAGTAGAAACTGACGGTTACACAAGTTACGGTTAATCTAAGTTTTATTGTACAAATATTTTCGTTATGCAGATTTAATATTAGTTCCATCAGGCAAATTATCATTCATATATAACTATATTTCTGCAAATAATCCATAAATCTGTTTAACCATCTGCAAACTAAGTATTGCCGCTTGATTTTGTTTTTCTCGACATGGCAATGATTGAGTAATTGTAAATAATAAAATGATTTTTCAGACAAAATTTATCGTTAGTCTTTCATTTCGAAGAAGCAATCAAAACTACTTGAAGGCTCTTCCAATAATACTTGTCAAACACTGTTATTTGATCCATTGTAAAGAAAGATAGGTATTAATGTTTAGTTACCTTTATATATATTATTCTATAATTCTCATACTCTTCTTCAAAGAATTCTGGAATAAATATATATTTTCATCTAGCGTTAGAATTATAGACTTTATTTCGCAAATAGACCTCGCGGGAACAATAATTTTCAGTTTTCTACCAACATCAGTAATAATAATTTGTTTTCATCACCCTAATAAGAAGATAAGAAGTTTTCTTTATACGAGTATTTACTGCATTTACTGCTACTACTACATTCATAATTTCCAAGAATTCTACATTTTTTTAACGCCAACACCATTATTGTTCAATTTCAGGTAAACAAACCGAAAAATAACGTTATTTTTGTACAAATAAGAGTAAAGTTACTTTAAGAGCTACTCAAGAGCTAAGTTATTTTATGCAACAACAATGAGCTTTTACTTTTTTTCTGGAAAAAAGGAATTAAAACTTTGAATAATAACGACAAAGTACAGTCAAGACAGATTTAACTGAGAATTACAAAAATGTACACTAACACAGGAAACAATTTTTAAAAGCGTAGACTTGCAATTGAGTAAGATTTGTAATTTAATAATAATAATAAGCGCTAAAAATAAGTTTAGGCAAAACTTGCATGAATTTTTTTTCCCAGAAGCAAGATATTTCAAAAGTGAAATGTGTATACTTAAGTAGGCTCGTTCTTAGGCACCGCAGATCAGCAGCAAATCAACCTTTTTCAGCGTTTAAATATAATAACTATTTTATTTAATTTAGCAAGTAATATTTAATTCCATCAAGAATCTGATCCAATTCCTTTCAGAACTTTCAATCTCCAGGGAAATGGCATGCTTCTCTTTGTAAAAGGGAAAAAACTTCTGAAAGAACTGCCTTTCAACCCAATACCGTTTTCCTGCTGCTGCGCACGCGTACTAGCAAAGCGCATTCGTGTCTGTTAAGCTGGGCATTCACGAGAAGGCCATTTTGGCCTATGCCATTTGTCCCAAGAACGTTTTTTTCCCACCCATTTTAGTCGAAAAATTAGGCAAAGCATTCACGGATGTTCCAAAGTTTGTTTTGAGACAAGGTTCCAAATCGCAGAATTACTGCCACCAAACTCCTCTTCCCCCACGCGGGGGATTTCGAGTTTCATTTCTAGCCTCGACGCGAGGTGCTAGTGTAGGCAGATCCTTTGTGTTGCCGCTACCCTCGCATCGAGGTCTCAAATTGGAATAGGCGGATTGAGTTTTGGATTTTAAGTTCTTTTGAATTTCACCATTTCGAATCATTTGCTCCAAATTTGACAGGTTTTCGACCTTGATAATAGGTTTTTTCCTTCCTGTGTTCCAAAAATTCCATTTTGGAAGATCGGTGAATGGCCTGTTTTACACAGTTTGTGAATGGAAGAAGTTGCTGCCGACAATACAGACCCAGAAATGTATAAGGGGTTTTAAACTTCTATTTTCTATTACGTAAAATTTGAGTATAGATATAAAATGAAGGCTTAGATATAAATTGTACTTTTAAATTTTTTTGTAAATAAATACGAAAATAATTTACCTATAAGTGAATTTATTTTAACACTACACATCATGACATTTTATTGTTCAACGGCAATTGCGTACCATTTTATAAATGAGAGTAAGCACTTCAAAAAATTTAATAAAAAAAATTACGTTTCAGTTCAATTTTTATTTAAAAATACTTGAAAATTAGTAGTTGCTTAGTTACAATTTCTTTATTCAAACTTACCAACAGTAAATCAAAAATCCAATTATTATGTATTAAATAATAATTAAATTATTCGAAATGAATTAAAAGACGCAAAATTTAAATTATGCCGAAACGCATTATTGCGCAATGTAGCATAAACTATAATATTTACAATGCACGATCCACCAATAATAGCCAGGGAAAAGACAACCTCTTAGTTACATAAAAGAGAGAAACTCTCACTTACTGGTTGAAAAAATGCAGCACGTATTTCATTAATTGTTTTATTATCATATAACGAAAAAGAAAACATAGGAAAACATGATAATGCATTGGCCCGTCGTTTGATTTGCATTAGAAGCGATTTTACATTTACGAAAAAGACACATACTAATTTTTTTGACTGACTTAGTATTAAAAATTCACTGTAATTAATCTCCCGCAAATTGAAAGTATTTCTACTAATAATTTCGAATGATTAAAGTGTTATTTTAACTAAATATCTGATCAGTCATTTGAATTAATTGTGCATTCATTCATTATATCATTATGTGCCACTAATTCATTATACAATAAAATTAAAAGTTTTCATGATAGAAAAGTCTCGCGGAATAACGATAATAAAAATGCTATAAATAGAGCCATCATGAAAACCAGCTCTAATTTAAAAGAACCATCGGGAGTAGTCTCCCCAGAACTTTCTCGTATCCTCCCTAACGCGGGTGGAGAAAAAATACACAGAGCGGCAGTAGCATTGACGATTCCCTAACACAGGTGGGAAGAAAACGCGCCCCCCGTTTTTTGCGTTCGTAGAATGGTGAATTATTATTATACACGAGAGATACGAAAGAGATTATGCAGACCGACAGACAGTCAACCCTTCGACTGGATTTCGTCCAAAATTTGATACTGACCTACATTTTTGATGATAAAACTATGTACCAAATTTTATATATCTAGCTATTTAAGTTCTTGAGTTATCGTGTTCACAAGAACACGGACGGACAGACAGACATACAAACTTCGCGTGGACAGAATTTGTCCAAAATGCGATAGGAACCTACAAATTATGTGTGCAGATCACATACCAAATTTCATCCCTCTAGATTTAATAGTTTTCGAGTTATCGTGTTCAGACACACAAACAGACATAATTCCAAAATTGTGTTTTTTGGACTCAGGGAGAGAGAGTACAAAGAGACTACAAAGCGGAGATTCGTCAAAATCTCGAGTTCGAATCTTTTGACGATTACAATACTTTCTCTTTGTATATTTCGTATACGAGAAAGCAAAAATAGGTAAGTTTAGGTAGTGAACAGATTACTTCAAAACTTTTCAAAAAATATTGCAAGAATTTATGTTTCCAGCAGAGGACATTTAAGCTACGAAAGAGACTGCGCTTGCGCAAAGATGGGATTAAGAATAGGCGCCTAGGGTCCTTTTAAGAAAGATTGTATTCTTTGGTCTGAAATAAAACAAACAGAACTAGATGGGGGGAAACACAAATCTTTTAGAAGAAAGAGGCAGACCATATAATTTTTGTTTGTTTATTCTAAAATATGCACCGCTCCTTTTTCTTGTTTTCTTGGACGTGTTTTGTGTTCTCAAGGAAGGTTTTTCGGAAGTTGGATGATCATTACGAGAGAAAAAGTCACAAAAATAAATACTTATGCTAAGCAAACTGCGTTCATTTTAAGCGGAGGTTTGGTGTATACTAAACAGAATGGAAGTGCTTAAAGGACACAAAGTGAGGCATCGTTTTCAAAGCAACAGAAAGTAGCAGTCTTATTCGAACCAGCGGGAGTGGCCTCCCACTAAACTTTCTCGTATACTCTCGTATAAAAAATTCGAACCTACTGTAACCCAGAATGCAATGACTATCAGAAGGTTTTTCATTGTAGATTACAGCGATTGTAAAATATTTAGGCGAAGAATCATATTCAAAGAGATGCGTATGTACTAAAACTTACCAATATTTATTTTCTATCACACTCTAGCAAACTCCGCTAATGCTAGGGCGTGCACAAGCTAAAAGAAAACAGGATAAAATGACCTCGTTCGCTGTCGCTGAATAGCTTGCTCATGCGCAGAGATTTCTTCCAGTACGCAAGTAAAAAAGAATGAATATGCAATATCAACGCCTTTTTTCTAACCGATTGAAACGAAATTTGGGCACAGATCTATAATTAATGTTAGCAACCGTCATACCAATTTTTATTTATCTATAAGCCAAAGGCTTTAAGAGATATAATATTTACAAGTATGCGATTATACAGCCCGACAGCCCATCAACCCTTCGACGGATTTGGTCCAAAATTTGGTACGGACCTACATTCATGATGATAAAACTGTGTACCAAATTTTATCCATCTAGCTATTCAAGTTTTTTAGTTACAGTGTTCACATGAACACGGACAGACAGGCAGACTTCCCGTAGACGGATTTTGTCCAAAATTTGATAGAAACCTACAAATTAAGTGTAAAGACCAAATTTCACCCCTGCAGCTTTAATAATTTTCGAGCTATCGTGTTCACAGACAGACATAATTCCAAAATTGTGTTTATCGGACTCGGGGAGGTCTAAAACGTGGAGATTCGTCAAAATCTCGAGTTCGAATTTTTTGACGATTACAATACTTTCTCTTTGTATACTTCGTATAAGAGAAAGTTAAAAAGGGGTTTTCAAGTTTTTGAGTAAATACAGACCACCAGTTAAGCCAAAAGAAAAAGTGTTTTAGAGGCAAAAGCTGCTGAAAAAATAGTGGAGAGCCAAATTTCTTTGGAACAATCGTTTGGTAATTGAAAGTAATTTAGAAAGGCCAGCAGGGCTCATTTAAACCCTCATGTTTTAGCGCTCTTCTCCTTAAAGGGGGACATTTCTCTTATTTTCGAACACATTCTCAGAGTCCGAAAGGGAGGGATGAGAATACTTTAGAACGGAAAAAGATTACCAACAAACGATCAATAAAATTGAGGTCGGATTTTCCGACCATTTTCTTGACAAAACATCAAAAAAATACTCCGACTGAAATTGGTTTGAAAGGAAGGAGAAAAGAAAGAGAACCAAAAAAAGAAAAAGAAAGCTACATTTACAGAAGAAAGATATTTTCTTAAGCCTGTTTGAATCATTACTTAAAAGATTCTAAAAGAATTAGGAATTAATTGCATTGCAAAAGTATAATAAAAATAACGGGTTAATAAATTACTAGCGGGAAAAAGAAATGTTCAGAGTTTATAAAACATTCTCTTAAGAATGAACAAAGAAAACAAGCTTCCCTACATATTTTTCATAACACTTTAATTGAAATTAATGGAAGTTCATAGCACAAGATATTCTTTCTCTTTTTTAGCTTTCGAAAAGCACTGATGATATTAATCTTCTGGGATATAGTGAAGCCATAAACGTTCGTAAAGTTGGGTGTTTACTTTTTAAAATGCATAATTCCCAAGAACATTTATTCATGTAGGGGAATAAATATTCTTTTCAAAACATAATAAAACATGTAAGTTTCAATATTGCCCTTAATTCCCTTTTTATAAATGAGCACATGAACAAGCAGGTAAAAAGAAATTCTTAATGAACTTTTAAAACGAGGTTATTTTCCAGAAAATTATTAAAATATACCGAAATATTCGGAAGACCCAAGAATTATGAATTAATTATATGCTCAGACATAAGAAGACAAGGCTTAATTGAAAATGGCAGAGCCTATTTATTCATGAATAAATAGTTTTTATGCGTCTACCTTTATAAAATATTTGCTTATTTTTATTGTATTTACCAAGTTACTTCAAATATTGGACTGGAATTTTTACATTAGCTGAAGTTTCATATTTAATAAATCTAGATAATATGGAGTTCGTGTTTTTCCCGATTTTGTAATGTAAGTTTGTAATGTTTGATTTTGTAATGCTTTCCCGATTTTGTAAATATACCTTAGCAAACATTAAATGCTTGAAAAACTAGCAAATGTTCTGATAAAACAATATCAGGCCTGTTACAAAAAGGTCAAGGGTTCACCTTGTCAGGTGATAACAAGAATTATCTCGAAAAATTGTATATCGAACGTGGATTTTACCAAAAATTGATATGTTGCGGACGTGCAGAATATATCTCCATGTTAGAAAAAAAAAAAAGAAAAAAATCATTAAAAAGGATTTCTTTCTCTATTTGTTAGGAATATCACTCGCCATCTTTCATCAGTTTTTTAAAATAATAAATCAATATATTTGTGTCTTGATGCAACAAATACTATATGAATATAGCAGGGTATCTGAAGAACAACATTTTGGCAGAAACAATTATTCAAATTCTAAGAGAAAAGGACGAAATTAAGTTGGAAATTTTTTCAACGAAACTTATTTTATTTTAATATGATTAGCTCGTGTCTCCTTCTTTAACCAGCGGCCGAGAACTCCCCTAAACTTTCTCATGTATTCCTAACACATGTAGAGAAAAAATAAGCTAAAGGGCAGTAAAACGAGCAAGAACCCCTAACGCAGTGGAGAAAAAAATAAGCGAAACGTCATACCACGATTTCTGAAGGTCGTCAAACGCGGAAGTGGAATTAGAAGCCGGCGTGATTACCAATAGGGCTGGGTGTAAGAAAAATTAAACGAAATTTGAACGCCCTTTTTTAACCAAGTGACACAAAAATTGGACACAAATCTACCATTAAGGTAAGAAGGCCACATACAAAATTTCATTTATCCAAGAAATTTTTTAAAGAAGTTATTGCGTTCAAAAGTATTCGATTATACAGACAAACAGTCAACCCTTTGACGGATTTGGTCCAAAATTTGATACTAACATACATTTCTGATGATAAAAATGTGTACCAAATTTTATCCACCTAAGTGTTTAAATTTGTGAGTTATCGCGTGCACATTAACGCGGACATACAGACAGACTTCCCGTAGATGGATTTTGCCCAAAGTTTGATAGGAACCTACAAATTATGTGTAAAGACCACATACAAAATTTCATCCCTGTAGCTTTAATAGCTTTTGATTTATCGTGTTCACAGACTGACATAATTCGAAAATTGTGTTTTTCGGACTCAGGGAGGTCTAAAACGTGGAAAATCGTCAAAATCTCGAGTTCGAATTTTTCGACAATTACAATACTTTCTCTTTTGCTACTTTTTCGTACAAAAATAGCATTATTAAATAATGGCATTACTTCTTCTTTAAAAATAGCATTATTAAAGAAGATTTCAAAGTTGCAGAGTGGAAGAATAATGCTGTCCTAGAAATAAAAGGAATTGCAATCGTGATTTTTCTCCTCCTCTTCCTCGTATATCGAAAATTCTAAAATTCGATGGATCATATTCATGTAGTATATGATGAGTAAATTTTTTCTCTTAAGGCGTATAAATAAAGTTGGCATATTTTTCTTAATTATCGATGTCATGACATTTGATGCATGGAGCCAAAATTTCATTCATATTGTATTTTTATTTTAATAGAAGCTCTCGAAGGAAAAAGGCTCGTCGAAATTCTAATTAGGTTCTTCCTCGCGATTTTATTCCTTTTGAAATGTTTGTCAGAAACGGAGGAACAAAAGATGATTTCCTTAATTCCATGCGAGTACTGGATCAAAAATCCAATACAACTTTAGAAGAAGAACGGCAGAAGAATGTATTTTTCTTTTGACGCTGGATAACTTTTCCACGAAAATATTTTTGAATAAATCTCCTGGAAAACGAAATTCATAAATTCAGCTATGGATGTGAAAGAATCTTATTGAAAAACACATAAAAAAGATGGAAAAATCACAGAAAAGAAACTTGAGCTATTTATTGCTGTTCCATATTTTTCTTACATATTATATCTAAGTCGACAGAGAAATAGAAATGGGGAAGGAATAGAGAAAGCTGCAGGCAATGGCTTAGAAAAATAAATGGTTTCGTCACTTATTGAACAGAAGTTCGATAATTTTTTCCCCTCGTTGCGGATTGTTGGAACGCCAACGAGAGCATTGATTGTTTCAAATGGCAACTCATCGCAAAAAT
>BGPR01001557.1:78894-96447 GCA_013235015.1 Araneus ventricosus
GCAGAAACTCAGAAAAGCTAGGGGAAAAATTATGACAAAATACATTACTAACCATGAAAAAAGAAATCAATTCCTATAATACGAGTAATAAAATGTAAATATTTAAACTACAAAACTTAATAAATAAAAACCCTTTAATTTTTTTTACCCCAAGACATAGTTTTATAAAACGTTGAAAATGAATGGGGTAATTATTTTAAAGCAATTTATTCAAGCCTTAGAGAAATCTCCATCGATAAAATATTTTTTTCCTTCAGAATAAAAACGAAGATGCTTAGTTTCTTAGTTAAATAATCAAAATATATTTAAATCCCCCTTTTTTCACAATGAACTCCAAGTCAAATAGACGTTTGACACCACCTTATTAAAAAAATCCTTCGCTTCTTCATTTTAAAAACAAGGCCAAAATTGATAAAGCACGCAACCATTCATCATCTGAAACGAGATGAAAAAAAGATATTGGCGGCTCATAACGCAACATTGATTTTCTCGATAAGAAAAAATTAGATATATTAATCTTAGAAAACTAAAATTTAAAAAAAACACTCAGCAATTACATGAACTGGGTCTCCGTTTAATCCCAGATCTCCATAAGAAAAAGCAAAATGCAAATCCGTTCATTGTCCGGGTTTATGTCGGTGAATTCCAGGAAAAAGCGGTAATTAGAATTTTATGATCATTATATATGCGCCAGTTCATATGTCCCCAATTAAATAATAAATTGAGCTATTTCAGGAGATAAAAAATTTCCTCCAGAAAAATAGGGAATAAACATAATTTTTTCTCTAATGTTGCCTATTAATAAACGTTCATTAAAATGTTAAAAGGAGTAGAAATTTATTTCAAAAAAGCGGAAAGATCTCATGCAATATCATTTTTGGGATTTATTATTTGTTAATAAATTTTCAATTTCTCATAATACAACGGTGTATTTACTCTTTTACTTGCGGGTATAAATTTGATTAAGCCATGAAAAAAAGCCAATTAAAATGGTATAATTGGGAATATTTTAACTTAATTAAAAACGCTACAACTTAGAAAAAGACTTAGCCGACAAAACCAGTGAACAGTTCGTTAAAAAATGAGACGAAATATTTTTAAGAGCGTTTTCGGCAAGAAGAAATGGTGCTTATTCATTTTTTTTTTCTTTTCAAAATTTGTCGTTGCTTTCTTTTGTAGAAAAGTAAAATTAATTCATTTCAGAAACAGCGCAAGTTATAATGTAAAGTTTTTTCTACCGTAATTATATAGCTCCTCGACATAACGATGCATCCCTCTATAACAAAATCTTTCTTTGGTTCCCAAAGTATTGTTGTAACGAGGTATTTACTGTAATATATTTAATATTAGGTCTAACGTATAGCAATCCATTCAATTCTAAACAAAAACCAACTGTTCAAACTTTCACATACAGTTTGGTTTGTCAGCGTAGTTTTTTTCCGTAATTAATATACAAACTGTGATCTCATTTATTATTACGAAATCATTTAAGAAAATTGAAATAAAAGATTTAAATACTTCAAGACCAGTAAAATAAAATTTTCAGTTGATAATAACGAGTTCAGTTGATAATCTTCTCATTTAGACCCACAAAACTCTTCAAACTGTACGAGTGGAATCACCATCTAATGATTAAAATTGCCATTTGTCCTGGATTGGAATTATTACATTTTTTTAACACTAAAATATTTTTCAGAACCGATTATAAACGAAATTACAAAGGCAGTAGTAAAATAATTAAATTTTACAATACATTTGCTGAACAGACGATATAAAGCTTAAAGAATACAAGAGAAGGTCAATATGAATTATATATGCTGAATTATATTATTCCAATGTTTTTTTAAAGTATCTCAATGATAACCATTTCCCTTTCAATATTCACGACATAAAGATCTCATCCTTGAAGCAGTCTGGAATATAAAATCTAAAAAAAAACCTCTTTCACTTTTCATTGGGGCCTAGATGGAAACTAAAGGCTTTTTTTATTAATTTTTTTTATTAATTTGCCGAAAAGGTTCGATTCCCTATCCTTCCTGTTTTGACCTCCTTCTGTTTTGTCTTTTCGAATACAGATGGTGACATGGTTCTAGTTTTCTTTTAAGCCAGCGGGAGTTTCCTCCCCTAAACTTTCTCGTATACTTCCCCAAAAAGGTGCTGTTTCCCCTCCCACCGCGTGGATAAATTAGAAGACCACACACCAAATTTCAATTATATGATGTAAGTTACTAAAAGATTTGCACACATCTAAGCAGCCTTTTAGCTTGCCAGCAATATCTCCGATCTGATTGTTACAAATTTACTACCGGCAGTTGTAGTTGAAAATATCATGAACATTGGCAGAGTGCTTAAGAAATTAAAAAAGCATGAAGAACAGAACTGATGAATCAATTGAGACTAATTTTGGTTTGTTACTTTATAACTTTACTTTTAACAACTACTTTCCTTCTGTCAGAGTAAAAATAATGCAAAATCCATTCAGAAAAAAATGCATTACGAAATATACAAAATAAAACTAACAGCAAATCAAATATGCAAGTCTTATTGACAAAAATGTTTCGGCGTGAAAGAAAAATTAAAAGAAAACACTCCATAATTAATTCACTTTTATTCGAGAAGAATTTGGCAGTGAGCCAAGATTATCGTATTACGGGAACAGCAGTAACCAGTACGCAAGCTTCAATGCTTCATTCTCTTCAAAAGTAAATTATACGGACCGACAGACTGTCAACCCTTTGACGGATTTGGTCCAAAATTTTATACGGACCTACATTCATGACGATAAAACTGTGTATAAAATTTTATCCATCTGGCTTTTCAAGTTTTTAAGTTATAGCGTTCGCATAACCTCGAACATACAGACAGACAGACTTCCCGTTGACGGATTTTGTCCAAACTTTGATAGAAACCTACAAATTATGTTTAAAGACCACATACCAAATTTCATCCCCGTAGCTCTAATAGTTTTCGAGTTATCGTGTTCACAGACAGACACACACACAGACACACACACAGACATAATTCCAAAATTGTTTTTTTCGGACTCAGGGAGGTCTAAAACGTGGAGATTCGTCAAAATCTCGAGTTCGAATTTTTTGACGATTACAATTCTTTTTCTTTGTATACTTCGTATACGAGAAAGTAAAAAAGGGGGCGATTGCTTGTTTGGGCGGGAAATTAGTGTTGGTTTATGATGGGATGGGGACATTTTTTCTCTCTTCTAAGCATATTGTAAGTTTGTTTTTATGAAGGCTTTTATTCTGCCGGAAGGCTAAAGATATTTTTAAACCAATCTTATTAGTGTTTTTATGTTGTGTTTGGTTTTTCTTTTCAAATAATGCTTTTTAGATGGTACTGACCCCCTTTGTCTACTGTTGGGAAATTTCGGGCTATATTTGGCGTAATGCAAGCTTCTTACAGAAAAAGTTTCCAAATATTTTAAATCTATTTCGAATATAGTCCTTAGCTCTTGATAAAATGGACCGGAATGGATTCATTGTTTGTTTAATTCGATTATCTCAGAGCATTTCTTAGTTTTTTTTTGCTTTCTTTGAATGATTTTGATACATATGAATTATATATTTCATATTTGTACATACAACAAGTTCAAATGTACAAGTAAACAATAAAAAAGAAAGAAATTTCTGCAGAAAATAACCAATAATGCAAGTTTTTGATATTAATTTTAATTTATAAACATAACGATTGTCAGCGACATGGTATAGAAATCACAAAAAGAATAGTTTTTTAGAATTGCAGTTAAGACACAACACTCGAAGAACCTGAAAAGTTTAAACAGTGGCAAGGAAAGCTTCGACAATCCAGTGTCTCGATTCACTGGGATGTTTCAGTGTTTTGTGTGTATGTTTCAGTGTTTCGATTCACTGGGATCAGCATCTGTATTTATGCAACCACGATTTAAACGTGAAAGGTTACATTGCACTTCCTGTAAAAAAAAAACTAGAAAGAATATATGTGGGATGTTTCAGTGTTTTGTGTGTATGTTTCAGTGTTTCGCTTCACAGGGATTAGCATCTGTATTTATGCAACTATGATTTAAACGTGAAAGGTTACAATGCACTTCCTGTAATAAAAACTAGAGAAACTAGAGAGAATATATGTGGGAATTGTATTTTTCCCGTCTAGCTTAATAGAATATATTTCATTCCTTCCTAATAATATTTTTTCACTCGCCGAAAGAGCTTATTTGAATAAATGCAAAGTCAGCAGAAAGATATTGAAATATAAGATCACGCGCTATTACCTCACAAACCACGTGACACGCGTGAGAGTCTTTCGTTAAAACGGAGTGTAATGTTTTAATCCGTATGATTTGGCTCTCAGATTTGCAATGGAATAGACGTGCGATCGAGTTAGGCTTAACGAGCTACGGGGTTTCTCCACCTGGTGTCACAGCGGCGATGGCTAATAATCTTTAAACGTAATTTAAGTTAATATAGAGCTTATTAAGTAACTAATAATGTCTAAACCCTAAATTTCTCTCATGTCAAATATGTAAATATCTCATCCTTGTAAATAATCTCACACTATATGTTTTTCTTTAATAAACTTAATTAGTATCTAAACTGGGTCCTCTTCAATTGTCTTCTCCCCTAGGTTCACAGGGATTTTCCTTTCCCATGTGGACTGGTTTTGCGTGATATTCTCGAAATTTATTTTCCCCGAACCCAGACCCTACATATATATAAACGTAAAAAGAAAACTATAAAGGAGATCCAGCAGAATAATGATATATTGTATAAAAAGCATCATAAATAATTTTCTTCTTTTCATCGATTTTCATATCAAAACATGTCTTGGTATGGAGAATAATCGAAAACCAGGAAGGTATAGAATATTACCTGCTGAGGTAGTCGAGATTCACTTAAAAGCGGGGCGATGACATGTCGTTCTACGAACAAGATGCGGCACGCCATTAATAAAAGTATGTGTCTTTCCATAAATGTTCTGCAACTAATGATGGCACAAGACCGTGTTGCGCAACGTGTTGATGGAACCGAAATCAATAACAATGCTTTAACTTTCCAATGAAACCGAGTAAAATCACTTGCACTCAACGAAAATATGTCAAAAGGCGGCTTGTTCGATTAGTCCGATCATGCGAAATGCCCCAATCGGCTGTTTACCTTCGCTAAAGAAGTTCCATTTATTTTCTGTGGACCATATGAATAAGAGCCATCGATTACCATTACACGTGCAGATAAGACAAGGACATTAAGCGGCGAGGCATCGATGTTCAAGCGACACACGTGCCGGTACGGGTGCAGTTACTCGCAGAACAAAAGGATTATGTTTGCTGACAAACATGTATTTCCTTCTCCTCGCTAATTTATCCAATGGCGGAAAGATTTCTGGTTTTGGCTCGAGGCTGTTTAATGAACCATTTCGGAAGCTGCATGTCTATACTGTGGTAAGATAAATGCTTAAAAATTTTTGTATATAATGCATATATTTTATACACTGCATTCCATAATAGTTGGTAGAAAATTTCAAAATTGCAGTCGAGAATCGTAGCAATTTTTAGGGAAATCATAATTACCACGCATATGATATAAGCTTAAAATACAGTAATGGTCCAACTAAAAGTAATCCCCAATTTAGTGGTGTTATAACTTCAGCTAGCTTTTGTGTTCTAATATTATTCAGCTCATTCATATATTTTACTTTATTTATTAATGTGCGGACTTTTTCTCATTATAATTGCTATGTTATTCTCTTCTTTATTTTCTGTAACGATCTATAATATGATTTGTAAATTTTTATAAATAAAAATTGTAAAACGCGATTGTTAAAATATCTAAGGGTTAGTTTTTTTTTTTTTTGCTTTTCAATAAAGTTTACGCATACCCATCCAACCAGCAGGGAGTCGTTCTTGTTTCGAGTTCAGGGGTATGCTGTGATCTTAAAGTTAAAGTAATGGCCAATGAAATTGTACTATTTATACATTTATGACATTAAAAATTTAAATTGGGGAAATAATACTGCTGAAAAGAAAGTAGCTTTCATCAGTTTGCAGTAAAAAAGCCTGATCGTTTTTGCTATTGAGTCTTCCTTTAAGCTATTTCATTAATTTCGTGTATAAGATATGACAAAATGTAGGAGCATCCGTTTCCACTGACACTACTGTATTCTTCTTTTGTTTGAGAAATTCCTGAACCTTATTTCTCCTTCATATAAGGAATCAATAATGAAGAAGGCATTTCTGATCGTTGCAACAATTAAGAAAATAGAGTGAAAATTAAAATTTTAGAGACTTGAGAAGGTTTAAATAGAATTTATGATCTTATATTAATCAAGACCGTTTCGAACTCAGAAAGAGGTTACACTCGACGTTCGTTATAACGACCCTCTGCGTCCCACAGCAAAAAGTCTTTATAACGAGTGGTCGCTATAGTGGATATAATTAAAAACTGTACACATGCACTCTCAGCAGTTCCATAGAAATAGGCGATTTTTAAAGAGATTCCAACTAAATGCTCAACTTATTTTTTATCATTGGTATTAGAAATAAAATTTTATCAATTAAAATATATTTCTAAAACAGATTTTAAAGTAGAAAATAAAGGGTGTTATATACTTACAAAACATTTATTTTCTAAAGAAAGAATCTCAAATTGTTGTTTGTCTTTTCTGCATATGTGCTTTTTGCAAAACATAATTTTCCATTTCTGTTAAAAATGATAAATAATGCTCTGCCTTTCAAAAAAGCATTTTAAAGTCCCAATAGCACTTTAAACATTTTTTTTAAATTCTAGGCTATTCTAATTTCCGCGCTGTGGTGAGTGGTAATTCTCCCCCTGTCAAAGTTGAACTGTAACACTGAAGACTCTACATCTACGAATCTTTTCAATGCAATAATCAAGGTCATATACGTTTAGAAACATGTTCTTTTTGAAAAAATACCGGGAAGAGTGTTCGCTGAATTCGGACGTTGTATTGGGATTAGACGACACTGTACGGTCGTTATACCGGAAGTAAAATAACATAGTGCATAGGGAAACACAGTTGGGGATTTTATCACTGGTCGTTATAATGGAATGGTCTTTATAATGTGTGGTGGTTATAACGAGCGTCGACTGTATTTGAAATTACTGACCAAATTAATGTTTATGTCAAAAAGTAGGAAACCGAAATGAAACGATTACTGAAAACTAAATGATTATATAATTCGCGCTTAGGAAACTGACTTGCCACATATATGCAGACATGCTTTCAAAATTTTATATCCGTTACTTAGGAGTTCACGAAAGAAATTAGAAATAGTTTCTTATATTGTACAAAATGAACTAAATTTATTTATTATAAAGTCCATAATACTGAAGCCCATACTATTCTATTAAATAACTTTTTCATGAAATGTAATTTTTTTGTCTACATTACAAGCAAATTTGACAGAGAAGATAACAAGAATAAAACATGAGCCGTTTAATAGTTCGCTTCGAAATAAATTTTTTTTACAAAAAGATAAAATTAATGTACATTATATTAATTATAAATTAGAGTGATTTAAAAAATTATAATGAAAATAATTGCTCCTGAAGATGACCATTAATCAGAAAAACTCAGTAAAAATATTTCTGGTAATTTATCACATTAGGCTGGCTTTTTTCTGAATAGCATAAATTTAAAACTACAGAAGAAACTAAACAACAGTTTTATACAAAGCATATTAACAGATCCCTTGCCATTTCACCAAGGTATTTATTTGCAGAACTTCTCTTTTCAGAAAGCATTTAGATGTGCCCAGGAGATCCTTCTTTTCCAATAATCTCTTCAGGAGATACTTCTTTTCCAATAATCTCTTATCAGAAATAATAAGTTTAATACAACACTGAGAGAGTTTTTTAGTTGGTATTCAGTAAGCCTATTTGGAAATTCTTGATGAAAAAAACAGTACATTTAACTTTTCAAATGAGTTTAATGCATTTTTCTTACTCATGGGACAAAAAATGGCGACCCATAAATGCCATCTTGAGTACCTGAAGCTACACAAAAGAAATTAAGATCATACAGAGATAGCTAATAAAAATAATCCCAGAGTGAATCGAAAATAACTAAAAGCCAGAAACAAAACAAGGAATCCATTCTAGTCCACTTTTTCAAGGGCTAAGAACTAGTCGAAATGGATTCAAAAAATATTTGGGAAATTTTCTGAAAATTACTTTATCGATTACTTTATCTATTTTCTAAAAAATATTTTTGATCTTTTAACTGTATTGTATGCTAATTAAAATATATTTTTTAGTTCTAGTTTTAAATATAAATTTTGCTTCCTTTTTAAAATTTTTCTATTTTTCTTGTTGATTGTTTGCATGAAGTTACACAAAGTTATTTTCATACCAATTCCTTCCTTTTAAACAGAACTTCGCACGACCCTTGGGGGTATGCTTTATGATTAATTTCTCTCAATAACAGGTATTTTATACTTCCAAATCATTTCCCAGTGCTTCAAAAGGAAATAAAAGCGACTCTTCAATTAATCCTTTCTGCCCTAATGGGCATATACGTCCCGGACATTAGACTTCATTTCCTATTGGTAAATAAATACCACTTTTATATGGATTTTTATGTTTCCAGTGTTCTTAAGGGAACATACGACGGTTAAATTTATTATTCACCAGTTATTTTTGAATAATTTAAAATAATTCGCGTCAAAAAATTCCAATAATTATGAAAGTTATGAAGGAAAATGTTCAACGTAAGGGAGCT
Source organism: Araneus ventricosus (assembly GCA_013235015.1). Taxonomy (NCBI): domain Eukaryota; kingdom Metazoa; phylum Arthropoda; class Arachnida; order Araneae; family Araneidae; genus Araneus; species Araneus ventricosus. Next base: position 87,625 of record BGPR01001557.1, read on the forward strand.
GTTCAACATAAACATTGAAAAGCGCCATATCTTTAAAGCGCTGTATCTCAAAATGTGTTTTTTTTTATATTGCGCGCACAATATCTCAAGAACTATTGAATATTTTTACATAAAACTTTTACTGAATATGTATTACGCTATGTTCTACAAATTAAATCACAATTTTTGTACATTTTCTCTCCAAAGAAGTTTTGTTGGGAGGTAGAAACGAAGAATTTTCAGCTATTTTTAACATTTTATTTTAAATTGGTATATAAAATATGAATTAAATTTATATGTAAATAAATTGATGTTCAGTATCTTAAACAGACCGTTACTTAGATACACAAAATATTCTGTTTAGATAAATATTCTATCCATAATCATTAGCGCAAAGCGACTATTTCATTTTTTCCTCAAAAAATTATATCCATATTTATTACTCTCTCAAAGAAATAGCTACAATTATTAAGGTTTGAAAATCTGTGTACTATAACAGAAGGAATAGATCTATTTTTAGAAAAAAAAGTAAGTTTGTGAAATGTATTGTTTCAGAGATACAATGCATCGAATTTGACAGTTTTCCCCTTAATTTTTCGAGGCTTAAGAGTCGTATATCCCCTTAAAGAATTAGGGAATAAAATTATGATTAAAAAAACGTGGAAACACTCTCAGATTGCAAATGGCGGACTTGTATTTTTGTTGTCTTCGGAGCAAGATTATTGCAACGAAGCTGTAAAGTTGTTTCCCTGACATGATAACCTTATGGCAGGAAAGATAGTTTTACAGACATGTTACTGAAATATTCCCAGTCGATTATACGTTTGGGACACATTGTCCCAGGAGATTTCCAAGAAACGGGAAAAGTGAAAAACTTTAAACTCATAGTAAACTTCTTTTAGTATGTCAACATTAAATTAAATTTCTTTTGATAGTTAAATGGGGAGAAGCAGGAGGAAAACAACTCAACTCAAGGGAATGGGGGAAAGCAGGAGGAAACAACTCAACTCAACTCAACTCGGGGTGCAGGAGGAAAACAACTCGACTCAACTCGAGGGGGGAAGCAGGAGGAAAACAACTCAACTCTTCCGCACGAGTACGGGCTTATACTAGGTCGAAAAAGTTAGGATATAGGAACAAAGTTTTTTTTTCCCCTTATTGAAGACGGAAACAGTTAACATTTTCTACATTGTCCTTAAAATCTCTTTGGGTATAACGTTCATATACTTAATGAAGGATACGCTTATTATCTTGAAATGCAACGAATTCCTTAATATGAAGTTAACTCGAAATCAGAATGTCAGCTGTCAATTCATGTTTAATCAGATTCAAAAGCATAAATGTATCTTTATTACACATTGTTTCATACTTTCTTCAGAGAATATCTTGAAAAAGAAACAAATCTGGTTAATGTGGCTTTTAAAAAATACATCTTGAAGCGAGTTCAAAGATAAGAAATAAAACAATTATTGTAATCGAAATATAGTTTATATATATCTAACGATTATCGGTACTTTAATGAAAAAATTCTGAATTTTCGTCACATTTGCTTAGAAAACATTTAGTTTTGCTTAACAACTCAACAATTTAAGAACAAAGACTCCTGAATAAATTATATAAAAACTTATCACTTTTATAGCAAAGCAGTCGTTTTCCGTAAACTACAATATTATGGCAACAACATCTTCTGAAAACTGAATCCATGATTTTGCATCACGTATTCAACCATTCGATCCATCTACGAAAAAAAGTCGCAACATAAAAATTAGTTCATCTTCCACATTAAAATCAATTGACCAACCTTGAGATTAAAATTTAAGGTAGCACAGAAAATGTTTCGCGAAATTAAACCCTTTGACTAAGCAAAGCTTCCGAGATGAAAAAAAAAAAAAAAAATCCCGTCGGCAAGCCGGAAGGCAAAAGTAGATTCCTTTAGTCCGGAGATATAAGGAAAATAACATTTCGCCCTCTATTTTCATAAGGATTAGAGCTGCAAGAATGAAAGCGGGTGGAAGAGACTGCAAATGACGACAGCTTTCCAACAAGGGGTAACATACATGAGTTGAATGATACTTTAAGTTGAGTGGGAGAGGAGAGAAAAATCACTTTTCAGCTCATACTTTCTAAACAATTGCAGCTATCGAAAAAGTTTAAACTCAAAAATTGATCGTTATCATAAGGCAATAATTTGCCTAATTTGAATTTTCTTTCCATTTTAAATTGTAAAGGAATTATGGGAAAATGAAAATTTCACCCCCACACCATTTCCACCCCCTTTGACCTGAATAGCCCATCTACAAACTCGACTGAGATTTTCACTATTCTTACAACATATCCTAAGCCGGTTAAAATGAAATAAAAATTACTCCAGTTATCGTGTTCACAAGACAACATGGGCAAAAGCGTTATACCTATATTATATATATGTATATATATAAAATGATTTCGTTGTGGTAGTCATTAAAAAAGGAACAGGCCGAGTTATTAACTTTTGTTATTTATTATGGGAGAGTGGCGGAATATACGTTCATCTCGTATGAAAGTTTCAAGTCAAAAGAGAAAAGAAAATCCCTGCGTTCTCTCAGATTGGGGATTAACATATAGACACGTGATCAAAGTGAAGGGAATATTAGCTATTTTTAGTAAATTACGTAAGAGTTTTAGGGGAAAGTATGGCGCCAACAAGTCGCTGATTTCGCGATTTATGTGTGCGCGTGGAAGCGATTAAAATATTCTTTTAGTAATAAATATGCCAAAACGCGAGATTTAATATACCTCCAGCGCGGGAAATAAAACGAAACTGTGAGTTTAAGAAAAGTGACTTTGGAATGCATTAATATTGTACAAAGATTTTAAAATATATAATATTAGAATTTAAAGTAAAATTAAGTGAGTGATATATATATATATAATTTTATTAATGAATTTTTAATTTTTGAATTGCACTTTGATATGGCTTGCTTGCTTTGTTTTTGTATGTTCATGTATAACAAGTTATATATATATATATAAGAAACAAAACATAATAGAAAAACAATAAAATAAAATAACAAACCTTCATATCAAATTTGAGAACCTCTAATGTAATATCACACCGTACCTTTGTTATAATTATTCAAAAATTATCCCTCTGTTTTTGGTTTGACATTAGAGATGAAAATCAGTGTTTTAGGCCTTACGACGTAACTGATTTCAAGAAAATAAATGTCAAACTTTTTTATATTTCAGCAATTCACAATAACTTCATCCCCTGAAGAAACGTTATTGTGCTTTAATTGCGATTTTCATTTTACGTTTTATTCTCTTTAATTTTACGATTTATACTCTTTCTCTCTCTCTCTCTCTATATATATATATATTTATCAAAACAAACAAGAAGCAAAAGACAAAAATTCAAATTATATATATATAAACATTTGAACGGAGGGTGGTTTTGGGTTCTACGGGTCATGATCGGTGAAGATCTACAGAAATTTTCCGGAAGTCGTGTCATGAGAACCACTGCAATATGTAGACTTCCTATAAGCAATCTACATAAAAAGGAAAAAGACCCAGCAAACTCTATCAGATCTAGATCCGGTCATTTATCGGCCAGTGAGAACTTGGCCCATTATCAGGAGGAAAGTTACAGTTACCACTCGTAAAGGTCAAATAACCGAATTTTCCGGGACAAACAGAACTGCGCAAGAAATGCAGTCGGAATTGTCTTTTGCCTTCTTCCAGACGGTTTGAGTCGCTTTCGGTAAAGCCACATTGTTTACAGTCCGTCGCTCAGAGGGCGTAATCTGTGAGACAAGCTTTTAAGGATAGCCTCGTCGTTGCTTTTTGCTCAAAGAAGCCGCTGGAGCTTCGACAGAGGGAGAGAAAAACACATCTGCCATTGATTTGCCAGTTGAGCGGATTCGCCATTTCTTTTTAACTTTGGGGAATTTAGACTTCAAATCCCGAAAAAGGATTATATCTGTGTTTACTTTTCTGCTTTATTGGAAACAGCGTCGCTGATATTTCTTACCTTTTTTTCTCGGGAAGCGAAATTTTCGGAGCGGATAAACACTTTGTGAATCCCGAAGCGACTTGAAAGGTTTACTGAAAAGTTGAAAGCGACGATGTTGGAAAGAATTATGTAGGATCGGATGTCACATTGAAACGGAGAGTATTTTTTCTTTCTGACATACAAATGGACAAAATGCAGCCCAAAATTTTCTTTGCTGCAATGATATACGATTAAAGAATTTTTTACAAGTGAATTTTGTAACCAATATTCTTAAATTGCCCTATAAAATAAAAATGTCTGCTACTTTTCCACTAAAAACCTAGTTTTCCCTAATTTCCCATAAAGTTAACGTGTTTGTACTCTCTTAAACAATGAATATTTTAATAAAATTTGACAAGCTCTATGTCGAATAGTTTAACTCCAACAGGTCTTCGAGTCTTACTTACCCGGTTTTACCCCACTTTCCCCTATATGAGGGATCAAAAATTTAATCGGCTTTTGTTAAAGGTGATTTAATATAAATCATGTTAAATTATGCCAAAAAGTGTATCAGCGTTTCACAAAACTATAATAATTATTCAAGACTGTTCCATTAGGATCTAAAAGACATATGTGGCAATTTTAATGTTTATATAAAAGCTTTTAGAAAATTATCACCATCATTTTAGTACTTTTAAATCCAAATTAAATGTTTTTAAATTACAGTCGGAAATCGTGAAGCTAAATCATCGGTGAAAATGTTCGAGTACCAAAAATTACTAAAACTATTCCCGAGAAGGAATGATTCAGATTGAATTTAATTTTCGTCTCTAATTCAGCCTGAAAGATATTTAAAATTATTTTCTATTCAAAATGAAAATAATAAAATGCTTTTATGTAGACTTATGTACTACTTAGAAAAAAATTGGAAGCATTTGAGCTAAAAAATATTTTTAAATCAAGAAAATGCTAATATGGGCATTACCAAGAATAGTGGAATTTCCAGTATGACAAGCAAAAGTTCAGTGCCGATTTCTCATTATATATTTAAAATGAAGCAAATATCTTAAATTTTAAAAGATAGTCAATTAGAGATTTTTAAAGATTAACCCATTAAAGAAGCACCGTAATTCAATAGAATTTGCGATACATAAATTTAAAGCCCTAAAAAATCAGCTCTATCGGAATATGCTTCTCACGTTTTTGAAAGCCTCGTGGTAAAAGTGTTTTTACTTCTACTCCCCATTCACGAAGAGTCTGCACGAACGTCTGGAAAAGACCGTTTGAATAAGGTAAAACATAATTAACTTAAATTTCTTTTAACCAAAGCGAAGCTACCCATTTTAAATCAAAATCTCTACATCATTTCAACAATGTCTGCACGCGTTGTGTTTTGTAGCCAAGAATAAAATGAGAAATTATGAAATAAAAAAATGCTGAGAATATAAGAGATTCAGCACGATAAAATGTTGTAAGTGCTTTAGTGGCAAGTTAGTGCTGTCTGCCTTGAGATTTATAGTATCCAAAGTCACGAAATTCACTTTTAAGTAGGTCATGACTTAAAGAAATCACAGAGAAAAGTTTAGCACTTGCTGTAAGTAATTTGTGTGCTTTTCATATTAATTTTGCTCCTTTATAAACATCAAAATAAATGTATGCTCCAGTAGAAAACTAATTTAAAAATTTATTGGAACAGCTTCAAGACTAATATAAAAATGAATTTTCCTTTTTGTAAATATTTCTCGACAAGGCTCACTTTAATTTATTTTGTCTACCTGTTATCATACTTTAAATATAAAATAAATATTTTCGAATGAACACTTCGATACGCGAAGCGTCTATTTTATTCAATCCGAGAATAAATTAAAATATTATCTCAGTAATAAAAAAAAGCCTTTTCAATTCCATAATAAAATTCGTAAAACCATGGAAACAAAATTTCCAAATAAAAATACCATTAAATTGCTGCACATAATAATTTTATTGATTTTTCCTTGTTTATTTAAAAATTTCTTGCTCTATTTAATCTGAAACTTCTTTAAAACTGCGCTGTTGTATTTCGGAGAAGTGGGGGCTGGCGCTTCACTCCCCCCCCCCCAGAAATACAAAAGACCCGCATCACGCTCCATTCCAAAATAATTAATTCACGAGTGTTCTGTTCTCTCGCTCGGTGTCGAGGGTGGCAACCGGCAGAAATTACCATATTTTCGCCTCCCCTTTCCAAACTCAAACAAACACCAGCCCACTACTGGCCCGGAAGCGTTTAAATCTCCGGTACGTTTTGTGTTGGCAAAGCCCGCGCTTTAACATCCACGACTGGAGATGAATGATTGTACCCAGAGTGCTGTGCGCTTGCACTTAGCCAAAGCGGGCTTTTGTCAAAACTTAATGAGGCCCGCAGTATAGGAAACGATACTCCGACATCCATTTATTGTGAGATACCGGACAAAAAAAATAAACTTAACTATTCTATAATAAACTCAATATATAGTAAAATCTTGGGTATAGTGATTTTCCCTAAGGTGTCGGAAATAAAATACCAAATAATTTAATGTTTTTAAGCATCTAGGGAACTTCTATCAGCAAAATTTCGGAAGTGATTTATTATTTTCAATTGCATTTCAAGCTCAAATGAATATAGTCCGGAATTAAACAATTTGGATAAACTGAATCGAACAAAGCGGTACATTAAATAATTATTACAAAAGAGAGAGAGAGAGAGAGAGAGAGAGAGAGAAAAGGCGATTGATCTAATGAAGACATAGAAGTTAAGATAATTCAATTCTATTTCGAATAGAGAGCTCATCAGAAATGATCAGTCAAAGAATGATTGGCACAAAACAGGAAAAGTCAATTGAAAAAATATGCTATATTATTATCATGAAGAAAAAACAAAACAATCACTTTCGACCATATTGGATATGTATTACTTATATAGCAGAAAAATAACTGTATTTGAACTTTTTTTCATGATATATTGTATGACTTAGACCTTAGAATGCTGTGTGTATACTCCCATTCCATCGTTTTTCCGTCATGGATTAGTAAAAGGGCAGTGACCTGATTATAGCTAAAGCCCTCCTTTTTGATCATAAATCAAATCCAACGACTTGCTTCTACTATTTGAAGAATCCTATATCTATTTAAGCCTTCTTTGAGAAATATGCTTATATTTTTTAAGGAATAAATGTTTTATATTCACTTTTTGGTTCTGTTTATATTTTAAAGGAAGATGGGAATATAATCACCAAATCACAAGGTACTGATATTTCAAACTAAAACTTCTTCAGTCGTGTTCAGTGTATTTCCATTTTTATAGCACGATAAACACTAAATTCAGATGTACATCGGAATTTTCAGAAGAAATTTATAAAAAAACAATACATCAATGTACAATAATTGTTTGGAATAAATCAATGAAGTGTCATTAAAATGTTTACTCTGAATAATTATCAGGTTTAAAATGGCTTATAATGTTCTGATGCTGACTAATAACTTCAATATTAAGCTTGGAAATTTTCGCAAATATAACTGAATTAGATTTAAATCCTGAGTACTAATCATAATTCAAGCTAGTCTGCACCACATAGTATATTTATAGTAAATGCTTCGATGAATTCTTTAAGGATGCTAAATTATTTTCACAGATTTATTAACACAAAATCTACTTGAATTTCATTAGGTAAAAGTAACCACCAACTCTTTCGCTAGTAACAATTTACAATATTAACACAAAATCTACTTGAATTTCATTAGGTAAAAGTAACCACCAACTCTTTCGCTAGTAACAATTTACAATATTAACACAAAACCTACTTGAATTTCCTTTAGGTGAAAGTAACCACCAACTCTTTAGCTAGTAACAATCTATACTTATAAAAGGCAATGTTTGTGTGTGTGTGTGTGTGCGTGTGTGTGTGTTTGTCTGCGATGTCCAGACGAATCTATCGCACTTACAGCCATGAAATTTGGCACACAGGTAGTCGTAATGGTGACTGAATGCACCTCGAAGCCGAAATTTTAAATTTTAATCTAGAATTTTTTTTATTTAATGTTTTGTGTTGTTTTGGTTGATTTTTCGCACTAATTTCTCAATAGAATGGTTTCAAATAATTGTACGACAAAAATAGATAGACCATCGGAAAGAGCACGCGATTTCCGTTCTAATGAAGTTAGTTTTGAATTCCTAACGCAATTTACTGAATTTTGAGAATTTTTTTAAAAATACCCAGTTTTGGCTTCAAGATGTTACTTTTGATTTTAAATTTGTTGCATCCGACTTTCTAATAACACTATTATTTTCAATTTTTTTCAGCATATAGGTAGAACGGTTCTGTCGGATTTAAAACAAGAATGGTTAAAATATCTTTTATCGTTTTTTTTAAATTAATTTTTTTCTGGGCCGTTGCGAGTTATTTTTCTCGATCGAGTTCCAAAAGCGGCACTTCTTCCGAACGTTGATGCCAATTTTGATTGGCGGACGCGTAGGATACGTCATGACCTTCACCTGAATGAATTACTTCGATTATTATTTTCGGATTTTATTTATATTTTGCTTGCTGTATAATAATCATTTTCACGTTCCAATTTTGTAATATTGTTTTGGATTAACGTACTCTGTACTGTAGCGTGAAAAAAAAAAATAAGCAGGAAAATCAAAAAATGTTTTTTTTTGTTTTGATTTTGTTTTCAAAACTTTTTCATGTCATTGTGGGCGGTTCTTTTTTTTTCCATTTTGTTAAAGTCCTGATTCCACGGGCAACGCCGTGCGCGTACTGCTAGTTTACAATATTAACACAAAATCCACTTGAATTTCATTAGGTAAAAGTAACCACCAACTCTTTCGCTAGTAACAATTTACAATATTAACA
>BGPR01001557.1:103458-118282 GCA_013235015.1 Araneus ventricosus
AAATAAAGAATAATTAAATGATAAGATAATCTGTATAAAAGAGCAATGATTCGATGGTTCATTGTAAGTTTAAATGAAATCGAACTATAAAATTTAGCTGAGGTTTTACTTTATCTATACTTCCTGAATTACAATGAGAAGAAAGGCATTACAGCAAATTTTGACCTGTAATCATAACACATAACGGTAAAAAATTTGATTTTATATTAAAATTATTAATTTTCTTTTTAAAATAGCTCAATTAACAGTTCAGACTCCTTAAAAACTGCTCTCTATATTTTATACTTTATTTTAACATGCGTATCAGAAGATGATTTCTGAAATGTTATGTAATAACCTAAAATGCTTGTTACGAGGTAAAAATCTATTTATAAAGGTAAATTTAAAAATATCGACTTGAAGTCTTTCTCCCTCTACTAATTTTCAGAAACTTGTATTCCCCCAAACAAGAGTTATTTATAAAAATAATTAATATTTAAAGATAATTTAAATCTGCTTTAACTAATTTTAGTTTTCTCGACTTCTATAGTAAACATTCTATGTCAAAAATAAGGCAAATAATGCAGTTGTAGAAACAGACCAGCACAAAACATTACAAAGAACAAAAGACAACAAGAAATTGTTGAAATAAATGCTCAATAAAAACACAAAATCTTAAAAATAAATCATGCACACTGCAAAAACTAGCTGCAAGTTTCAGACACAGCTAAGTGGCTAACAAAATGCATTAAAACGTTCCTCGACTTTCACGCTCCTCAAAATATAAACACAACAAAGATGCAACGATTACGATACGATTAATACACTACTTGGCAAAGAAGGACACCATCAGTAGCTACTCGCACGAAACAAATACGACGGATAAAGGACAAATGCTCCTGGACCGGTAAGGAACTAAAAGCAGGACAAAGACATGCACAGGTTCATCGTTTACAGGGTATGGCACAAAACTGAGAGGAAGCAATCCGCATCCCTCCCCACAATCCTTGGCTTGCCGATAGATGGCGCTGGCTTTCATTCGATTATTTAAAAGAACTCGGTCCTAGTTATCTTTTATAAAATACCATTTATCATAGCTTTCAACTTCAACACGCGAATGTGCAAACGGGTGGAGAAGAGCCCCCCCCCCCCTCCTTTTCCATGGACGGAATAGTCAAGGTTTTATTCCTTTTTTTATTGAAAAATGAAGTGTGGTTTTTTGGTGGAAAGGGAATTCAACTGAAGAGAAATGTTTTTGTGACATATGACAAGTCAAATACACTCGAAACGCCGCGGACTCCTAAGGATTAAAAAATTCGTAGTTCACTAAAAAAAAAATGTATAAAAAGATCTTTTTGAAAGATCATTTTAATTTTGAGAGTGGGGCAGATATACAATGTTGTGAAAGAGAATGCAGATGAAATTGAGAAAAAAATATAGCTTGTATTTTTATTTATTCCCATTTTGAAAAGGAATGGAAAAATAAAAAGCGACATCTCCTTTAAGCTGAAAAAAAGGTGCATGTAATTTTATTAGAAGACGACAGCTTCTTTTATACCAATTACTGAAATAAAAAAAACAAGAGTATAAGTTTTTCCAAAAAAAAATTTGTATAACAAAATAAAATTGCATGTAAGTCTGCATGCTAATATTTCTTGAAGTTTCCCTTAATTGAGATACGAAATCGTTAATAAGAGTTTTCAAAGACCTTCTATCTTTGAGAAATAGCTTTAAATAAATGTAGCTGTGTATAGGATAAATAAATAAAAACAGATTTTCTCCGGCTTTCATACAAGTTTTTGAAAAAAAAATCATTATTGTACAAAATCCGAATTTCAATAAATATTTAACAAAGACAATGCAACATTACTAATATAAAAGCCCAGATATGTCTCTCACTGATCCAGTAACGCTCTGACGTCACCAACAATTCGCGCCATAGCACTACGAGACGTTAAACAGCATTATTTCATTGTTAGAGCACATAAATTTTAGTAATTTTAAACTTAAAAGAGTAAGTGTCGTTCTAATTTCAAATTTAATAGCTCTAAAATAGTGAAATAAAATTCGCTATCGATTGATATAAAATTTATCTCGCTATGATGAATAGTCCCCGAGAAATCTTAAATTATATTAATCATATATTTCAAATTAATTTCCTTTTTTAATAGGAAGTAGTAAATCATGTTAGTAGTATAACATGCGCGTGACAGAGTTTGGACGCCACGATGCATTTAAATATTTAGTGCAATCGTGATGATATAATTTGATAATATTTTTTGGCAACGTTAAAATTTACACAAAGATATCTGAAGTACAATGAAAATTGTTAAACAACTAAAAATACTTCACAAGGAATGTTGTTTACCAAGAGGTTTTCTGAATAAAGAAATATGTTAATAATATGTAAATAAAAAAATATTTCCCGTCATAAAACATATGTTTATTTTATTTGTTTTCAATCAATGTTAAACATTTCTTTCGCATATATATCTATTTAAACACGTCAAATTTGACGGGAAATCTATCGAATGAAGAGGCAATTTGCATCCGTCACACCATTACGGTTGATTGTCTAGTTAGAATATATTCATTGTTTGTTTTTCAACAGAAAGTTTATTACAGAGCAGAAAAAAGGGGAAAGCTGACAGGCACTTAATGGAAAAATGAAATCAAAGCCTAAAGCTTTGTTTCTTTACCATTCGACTACTATTGCAAGGAAACTCCTTTTACAGAAGTCAGAGTGTGTGAGAAAGGTTCCAGAAGAAAACAGATCGACTAAATGTTTTAGAGTCTATGTAAACCAATATCTTGTCCTTTATTAGGTTTCAATGTTTTAACAGAGATAAGTCCTATCAGATTTCGTTTGTGTATTTGTTTTATGTTCGTTTATTTTTAAATTTATTTCTGGTTTCATTTTTATTGCGAATGCATTTTCCGAATAACTAACGTTTTTACTTTATCTAATTAGCTACCCTTTCGTTTTTGTTTCTCTTTTTATAAATCTATCATTATTACCATATCGAATTTCCAAAAACTTTTGGCAAGAGGGTCGAATTTTGATGTGTGTTTCTCTTAAATATATCTAGTTCATAAAATAACAATTACTCTTATTTAATGACAGTAATAAGTGTAATGTTTATCTTACGCTACTTCAGTGTAAAGGGGGGGAAATCAATAGTATAATACTAAGTTCTTATTAGGTACTTCTAAACATTACTATCGATAGTTTTCTCCCCGGCGATACTATCGATAAGTCTTTTTCCAGTCGATTGTTTAGAAACTATCGATAATTCCAGTCGATTGTTTCAGTCGATAGTTTTGATACTATCGATATTTCCAGTCGATAGTTTTAAAGCTATCGACTGAAAATGCGCCTATCATAGTACTGCCTGAGAGAAAACTATCGTTAGTTTTGCGAAAGTCGATACTATCGATTGTTTCAATCGATAGTTCTGAAAACCCGATACTATCGATTTGGGCTTCGATAGTATCGATATTCTATCGGTGTTTCAGGAACACTACCGAGAAGAGAAAAAACTTATAAACAATAAACATAAAACATCCAAAACCTGTACGAAAAGGAAAAGCTTTTAATAACAAACATACTGAGAATCAGTAATCGATAAAAGCACTTTAGCATCAACAGAAAGATAAATATTGGAAATGTTTTTAGAATTATTGTCACATAAAAGCCTAAGCTACATTTGTTGTTAAATTACCAACTGAACGTTAATATCATAAGTACTAAAATTTTTCGTGTAGGAGTAATTTCGAATAGAGTGAGCAAATGTCTCATAAACAGCTTTCTACAAGATGTCAGAATAAATTAGGCAGTATTTAAATTCCTAAATTCAGAACATTTCAAGAGGAAAAAGATATAAAATAAAATTTTCTGTCGAGTAAACACATCATTTGTAGAATGTTATAAAAAGAAAGCATCAATAAACTGTCGAAAATTATATTGCGCATTCAGATCAAAGAGAATTATTCAAACTGAGATGTTTTACAAGATACTACAAAAGTTGGTGTAACAAAAGTCGCACGGTATCAATTGGCAATTAAATGCAATTTAAGTTAAAATTTTATAAAAGCAAGAATATAAGTAATTCTAAAAGGAATATTTAGTGTTTTATAAAGGAAGGAAAAGCCAAGGCGAACATGCTCGAATAATACATTTTAATAATGTTTCTAAAAGTGATTAATAGAGTAGAATCTCGAGAAACATATTCAGTCGAGTAAAAGATTACTTTTAACAAAGGCTCTACGAATTAAACTACTATCACTTTTATAAAGAATTTCACCTATTTAGTTTTAAAACATAAAGAAGCACTTTAAAATTATCAGGAAATAAACTGAAGAATTTTAAAAAGAACTTTTTTTCAATTGATTAGGTAATGAAATTTAAATTTTAATTTAATTCCCATACAGTTTTTTGATATTTAACAAGAATTATGGCATTAATATATCTATCATTAACCAGTAATTAAATGTAACATTTTCAGGCATATATAAATATAACTCTCTAAACAAAGTATCCCAAATGGGATTGGAAAATACGGAAAATAGAATTTATAAAAAAAAATTAATTCAAAATAAATATATATCACTACTTAAATTGTGTAGTTGGTTTTGTATCCGAAACATTACGACTCGATATGATATTCTAAAATTGTAAAGTTTAGAAACACAAAAGATATTCTAAATGTGAATAACAAATTAAAGGAAATACCATTAAAATTTAAAAACATGGTACGGCGACTATAAGTAAAAAAGGAACAAATACAATAAAAAATAGAGCTTTATAATTACTTACAGTAAAAGTAGATAAAAAATTCATAATTCTCTAAATTATTTCGTAGCATCCCAGCTTAATGCACAAAATGATAAGCACTTGAAATAAAGCACAAATGTTAGCGAGCGAGAAAGAGTTCAACCTATTCTAAAATGAAACACAATTTATGGAATCCTTTGGTAAATTCCACCTTCCAATAAAAACTTCCTAAAATTCAATAAAATGAGAAAACATCGGAAAACTTACACGAAATTCTCACAAATTCATACATCTTTCACACTATTTCGATTTAATGAATCTCCCGTTTATGATCAAAATGTTCTTTATTCAATAAATCTTAATAGCTACCAAAAATAATTTAAGTTATCAAAATAAATATGCCATGAAATTGGGGCTGTAAGTTGTTGCAGAATGACTAATATATGAATAAATTGTAATTTAGTATCATAAAAGAATGCGAGTAAATTTAATATTTTGCGTTTTCCACTGGTGTATTTGGTTTTATATAATCCAATAACAAAAATATGTAGGAATAAGACAGTTTCGTAATGAAGCATTAAAGAAATTTATACTTTGAAAATACGTGCAAATGAATCCCCTATAATGTATTTCAGCATAGCATGAAGAATCGTGTTGCCTTCTTTATCAAAAATAATATGTTTATTGGACGTCTTCAGCAGCACAAACATGTAAAACAAACACTTACACTTACATCACAAACGTTACATCACTCACTGACATCGAATTCTATGTTCAATAATCTTTATTCTTCTCCGTTGCTAAGCAACGTTAGCAAAAAAAACCAAATATATCGTTGTCACTCTATTTCTATAACCTTTAGAAAAGAATTAATGCCAAACATTTTTTAAAATTAATTTCTTTTACAGCCAAACGATATTATACCTCATAAAAACACTATTTATATTTTCTATACCATAGCACCATTTTCAAATACAGTTTTAATATTAAGTTCTTTTGAAAGATCTCATGAATATACTTCAGTTGTGGGCCACAATTTAGAATTTCGAAGAATACATCCTTATTCGATATTTTTCCATAAGATCCATTTCAAAACTTCCCACAAATTCTATGAAATATTATTAACATTTATTGCGAATAAATAAATAAAATTTTTAAAGTGAAGAAACCGAAAAAATTGTATTAAACTTTGTAAGATAAAAGAGTAAAGCAAGCAAAAAAGACGAAATAATTATTCGTCTTATGTTAAAAAAATGTTATACCAACAAGATATAATTATTATTAAGAAAATGATCGTGAATCATGTAAACTGACCTTTGCAATGTACTAATAATGCAATTGCTGACAGAAAATTTTTAAATTTCCTGAATTTTTCGAATTTTAACAACTGCATTTCTGGTGCAGAAAAAAGTTTATGGATTTTTTTAAAAATTTTAGGTTCTCGAATTATTATTGAAAGGAGTTGAATGTTCCTACAGTTTTAAAAGCATGAAAAATAAGTCATGTAACAGCATTTAATAAATAATCGGTTGAAGATTCAATTTCCGCATATTTTATGTACAAAGTAAATATTTAAATATACTATGAAAATAATCTTGAAAAATATATAAAATCATAAGCTCGTTTAATTAATTCAGTAAAAGTATTAATACATTGGAGCAATTTTCAGAGAATTCTAATTTTAAACAAATATTCCAGCACATTTATTTATCGTTTGCTTCCATGTATTTTAACTTAATTTTTATGTAGATTCGATTATTCTCGCCAAAAATTAAGAAAAAAGGTTTTCATTTCATTTCTCTCCTATTGTTTTCAAATCAAAATAAACAGCTTTATTAATAAAATTAGAGTAAAAAAGATAAAGACTACACACGTGAATAATTTGATATTTTATGTAAGAAATGCAAGCAACACTTTAAAGTAGTCCCTCAACAATGACTAGTACTTACTCAGAAATTTTAAAAAATATATAAAGATTTTTAATTTACAGCTTTAAGTTTAAATTTATCATTTTTCCCTTCGAGGTTTATTCAAGTAAGCTCTGACTTTCAGCTTAGTAATTAATTAATAAAATTTTTTATTACATTTTTTGTTTGAAACAAAAATGTTTTTATAAAGAAATTTTAATAATAATTATAGTTTTTTGGTTAATTAATTTTAATTAAATTTAGATTCAAAATTAACATCTAAACTATTATTCTTTTATTCATTGCTCTCAATTGTATAGATTTACACAACTTGTGAAAAAATAACAGTTCGTGCAGTCTAAAAGGCGAAATAAATTTTTCTTTCTGAAAAAAAGACGACTAACGCGGATTTGTTATGTTTATATAGCTAAGTTGTGAAAATCTCAAACTAACTCATTAATAAATAAAATTGCACAAATATAAATTTACTGTCTAATACCAATAGCTCACAGCTCATGTTGAAAACAATCAGCACAATGTGTGAAGAATTTTTTGTACGAAAATGCAAAGAGTAATAAAATAAAGTTCTTTCATTTTTATTTCTTCATAGTTCTTTGATTTAAAGTTCTTTCATAGCATTCACCTACTAGTATTGATTGATAACAATATTAACACATCAATCTTTACTAATAATAAAAAAGAATGCGCGTGCGAGTGTACGTCGGTCCTCTACAGGACAGACCGCTAGGCCTAGAGCAACAAAATTTGGCACAAACATACTTTGGAGGGTGGGAATGTGCACCTCGTAATCGTTTTTTTAATTTTAATTATAATTTTAATTAATTAAAAAATAAGCGAAATTTTGGCGTTTTTCCTCAATAACTTCCGAAAATATTACAGCACAAATGCCATTTTTACGCCAACCGAAAGTGCAAAAAAAATAACCTTTTCAATGATATCAAATAAGTTGCCGTGCATTTTTTCCTAATTTTAATAACCTTTTAAAAATATTTTTTGGCATAATTGACAATCCTTTTCATTGTTGCAACGTATTTCAAACCGTTTTCATTGTTTAAACAAATATTTAATTGCGTGTTTCTCTACCATTGTTGAAAGCTAAGAAGATATCTTATTGGATTTTACATTCTTCTTTTGTTTGACCAATTTTTCTGTGAAATCTGTAAATGAAGTCCTCAAGATAGTTAGTATATAATGAAATAATCCAGTAAACTGAAAGATGATCGTTTCTATGTTTTAATTCTTTTTATCAGCGTGTTTTAAATCAACTGGCATGCTTCTGGACGTAAAATGTATCGTGTCAATGTAATGTTGAAATCAACTGCGCATTTTTTATTAATGTAGACAAGTAACAGGAAAAGAGTGTAAGGCTACGAAATGAACACGGGTTGAATGTCTATGGCAATTTGAAATTTAAACCTACTTTTTAAGGGTACCATGAATATAAAATTATTTTTAAGTGATTCAGTTGACATTTTATTTCTGGCGATCAAGCTGGTCGCCGAAGGCTGCTAGTAAATAATAACACAGCACATTATTACATTAATACATCAATAAAACATATTTTATGTCTTGTCAAAATCATCGTGATCTATTTTTGTGTTCTCTTCTTCTGCAAAGTCATTAATTGTTTGATTGAATGCACTGAGCTCCATACATTTTGCTGTGCCTTTGAGATCTCTAAGAGACAAAAGTTTATTTCAAAATGTGTTTTCGAGATTCAACTATGTGAACAAGTTCTTTTTATACACATTTTATACAACTCTTAACAAGTTTTCTGATGAATTTGATGTTTTTAAATTGAATTGTTTACAACTTTAAAATTAATGATGTGTTTTCTTTTACCATTTTACTCTCGACTGTAATTAATTTTAAAGTTTGTCATTAGTTTTTAATTTTTCCGCGCTCTATTGTATACAATTTTTTATTCTGTATAATTTTGTACTATTTTTATATGCGTCTGAGTTCAATTATTGCACTCTGTAATTGGATTTTTATCCGTAGTGTGTGATTTCTTCTTTAAATAAATAAATAAATAATCACTTTCAGAGACATGCATTTTTTTTTTTTGAAATAGATATTATTTTTTCATTCAGAGTTTTATAGAATCCGATCGCGTATGTATAACATCATATTTTATATAAAGAAGCAAAACATAATAGAAAAACCATAAAATATAATAAAATAAACTTTCATATCAAATTCGAAAAGATATTGAAAAACGAATTGAAAGTATATCCGAGTAAAGATAAAATGTGAAAAGTAACGGATGGAAAAATATATGTAAATGTACGTTATTGTGCTTTAATTGCGTTTTTCATTTTTATTTTACGTTTTATTCTCTTTCATTTTACGATTTATACTCATATATATATATATATATATAATAATAATCTCACTTAATTTTGCTTTAAATTCTAATATTATATATTTTAAAGTCTTAATGTATTCCAAAATCACTTTTCTTAAACTCCAGTTTCGTTTTATTTCCCGCGCTGGAGGTATATTATATCTCTCGTTTTGGCATATTTATTAATAAAAAAATATTTTAATCGCTTGCACGTGCCCACAGAAAATAATGAAAGGCATCTTCTTGGCGCCAGACTTTTCCCTAAAACACTTATGTAATTTAGTAAAAATAGCTAATATTCCCTTCACTTTGATCACGTGTCTGTATTTTATTCCCTTATCTGAGAGAATGCAGGTATTTTCTGTTTGCTTTTTTCTTCAAAACTTCAACTAGGATGCACGTATGTCCGCCACTCTCATAAAAATGACTTAAATATTTGGATAATAAAGAAAATTAGAATATAACTCAGTTTTTTACTGACTACAACCACGAAATCATTTCATTATAATGGGTTTAATTTAAATTTATACTTAAATTTTTTAATGATGTTTAGTATAGTATTAATAGCCTAATTTAGAAATAATATTTTTACTTTAACTGAGGAACTGTCTTTCGGATAACGCTCAAGTCATTACAATATTTAATACTATGAATTGGTATGCATTAAGTTATACACTTTCTCGTTTCTTATCTTGAGAGATTTTGGAGATTTATTCCCCTACTTTTTGTTTTTCCAACAATGGGCTTTCGCAGAGGGTTGGCGCCACAAATTCGGATTAGTGCGACAAAATCGATTCCCAAGATCGATTGGCATTTGATTGTTAGAATTCCTATTATGGGTTGTCTTTTTCATAGTAGTAATAATCTAACTAGTATTAACATATTAGTATATAATCTAACTATCTTTTGTATTTCATTTGTATGATTATTGATAATTTAATTTTAGTTTAATATGTGTATATATTGAAAATGTGACATGTGTTTTGATTGTTTGAAAAATTTATCTAATATATGTTTATTATATCAAATACACATATATATGGTAGATTAAACATTATACTCCAAAGAATGGAATATGCAATGAAACTTAGATATTGACGGACAATACAGAATTCCATTCTTCAAACAAGACCGTAGGAAATACATCAATTGATGCGATTTTTATAGCATTCCATTCTTCATATCTTTGCATCAAAAAAGATGCACAAAACCTGGAAAAAAGCAATCAATTTCGAACTAGCTTTGAAAATTTTTCATGATATTTGATCCCGAAACAAAATTCCGTTCCACCGAACAAGCTGACAGTCCGCCATAATCCGAAGATAAAAAGTTTCCGAAAACGATATATTGACGTATTATTTTTCCGATCACCCAGGGCAGAATGGCAATTTTCAAGACAGGGAAGCAGAACCTTTTCAATATACATCCCAGAGAAAACAGCCTTTCATTTTGTATATAAAGCGTGTTCTTTCTCGGTGCAGGGATGATTCTCTTCCTCTTCTTGATTTAATACTGGCGCAGGCTCAAAGGGAGGATGGAGTATTGAATTGATGGATGTGGTGTGGCCTGGCATTTTGATGAGCGATGAGGGCTGGGCTACGAGAAAAAGGACAAGGCCAGAAAGTTGATATCGAATGTTTATTAATGGAACTGAAGTAATTCGGATCATTTTCGTTCTGCTCTTGCAGGATGAAAAGAAAAGAATGGTAAAGGAAAAATTCTTTCCAAAAGGAATGTTGCCAGCACCCACCTTGAAAGAGTTCTGTTTAATGTAAAATAATACTTCGCACGACGACGGCATTTGTTTTTTTACGTAGACTTACGTCTCTCTATAGTGGTCTAATGGTGTGACGACAAAGGTAAAAATTATGACGCTTTTCGCGCTAAAGTTAAACGTTTATAGCTCCGCAACGAAATAACATAGAGAGTTGGTTTTAGTTTCATTTAACACAGAAAGGTGAACATTGAAGATTGCAAAAATAATTTTATAATTTGGAATCGCGGTTTAGTCACAGTCGAGCTGTAAAGAAAAATTTTGATGACGTCACCGCAATCGATCGATCGATGCGCGATCACGCATACTAAGGCAATTCATTCATCGATCGCGCGAAATATTACTCAAGAATTGTTGAATTACGTCGAATTTCGTGCTAAAGTTAAACGCTTATATCTCCGCAACCAAATAACATAGAGAGTTGGTTTTAATTTCATTTAACAGAGAAAGGTGGAGTCTGAAGATTACAAAAATAATTTTAAAATTTGTAATTACGGTTTAGTCACAGTCGAGTTGCAAAGTTGGTAAAAATCACGAAGAATTTTACATAGATAGAGTCACATAGCCATACTACACTAATAGTCACTATAGAGTTAATAGTCACATAAAGTCACAGTTGAGTAAGGTAGATAAGTCTACGCCGCTCAATCCCAGAGGCCGTTTCGCAGAGACAGCCTCCCGTCGATTTTTTTTCTATGAGGTTTTATATGAAAGCACAGTATATGCTGCGTGTTACATAGCTAAAGTCACTATCGGTCTCAGGTTATTGGTTCATATATTTATCAAAAAATTCGCCTTAAACAAGGTGACAGAATTCTTATCATACTTTTTATGTTTCAGATGGCTAAGTCTTTTTAATTTAGGAACTTTCCCATGCTTCAATTCGACTATTTAAAAATTTCATTCAATATTTTCGTCTGTCTAGCCGTGCCATTATGGATGGGCACTCAAATATGCGTCTTGGTTTCGTCAAGACCAGATGCGTGAAGCTTAGATGTGCTACTGTCATATACCAAAAAAAGTCTTCAATCAACCAGGTACTATTAGGTGGAAACAAAATAACTAATGAAGCAAAATTGAAAGCTCATTAGGAATTAGTTTGACTGATTGGAGCCAGGATGTTTATATTAAACATGATCTATTGTAAAGGAACAAACCAAAAGGAACAAAAGGATTCCATCAAAATTCTAGTAATAAATAATTGAGAATAGCGAAAGATTTTATCACTTATATAAAATTTCAAGCATACAATATTAATTTCTATGCTAGTTTATTTCAGAACTTTCAGTAAATTAAAACCAGTGATTCCCGAAAATATAATAACTTTTTTCTAATCATGAAATTACATCTAATATAACAGTAGCAGTTTTAAAGAGTTATTATTTATCACTTTTTCATACTTCTCTAAGAGAACTCCATTTTTACCCAGAATGCCGCTTTCATTTTAAAGACAAGGAATTATTTTATTGCGCTTCCTCTCGCCGCTTCATTGTAAACTCGCAGATGGGTTTTATTTATTGCTGAAATAGAAAAGAATAAGAGTTTTCGAAGGGAAAAATTTTCTCCTAAAACGTTGTTTATAAAAGACTACGGAGAACGCCCTAAAAGCCTCTCAAGGATTTCGAGTCGAGATTCTGTATTTGGCTGCAAATATAAAAATGAAAATTTACTTTAGACCTCTAAATGCTTCTTTTTCGTGCTGACAAGGGCGGCTTTAAGAATGACATCAATGCAAAATATGTTTTTGTAGGAAACTACTGCAGGCAAAATGTGGCTTTAAAATGTCAACTACAGAAAAATATTGTTGCTGAAATGTCACATTCAAAACATTGAGCATAAACTATATTAAAATAGTCCTGCAAACCAGATAAATTTGTTTACAAGGTTCCTTGATTTAACAAATACTCTTCCTCATTCAATAGGCTGTTTTCTTTAGAATTCAAATAAACCACGCGAAGTTTTCTGGGACATTAGTTAGCCTAATCCCTTAACTGTCTTACTCGTGCATCGCATTTTATTTAATTACTTTATTTTTAACCTTATAAGCTCAGAGTATGACAATTACAGACGTTATAGTTCGATACATTACGCGGAATACATAAACATTTCAAGTATTATGTCGGATGCCAGTTGAATAAAGAAGACAGCAGATTCCCGAAAGAGAATATCATCTAATTGGATTGCAGAGAAATCATAGCCGTTGAGGGATTAACTAATTCAACGCAATTTTAATAAACAAAGGAGTTTTGTGTATTTTAAAATCATACATAACAGCAAAATAAGCCAATGGGGATTAAAGCATTAATTCTCAAAAATTACACTCTAAATTTAAAACTAAGTAGAGTCAGAAAAGATAATTCTACAGTTTGTAAAATGGTTACCACAAAGAAAACTCAGTGTCCTTCGCATACATGAAATTTTCAACTGAAATGTACCGTAAATTAAGTGATTATCATTTACAGAAAATTCACACGTTTTAATTGCTTCTTTTAACGCAAATATACACATCAAACAAACTATAGTCTGACCACGGATTCCGAGACTACCGCTCTTGGACGATTTTACACAGGAAAGGGGTGTCAGGCAATGAGTCATATCAGCGCATTTCCGGAGTTTTTTTGTTAGATCACGCTCAGTAAAATGTAAACATCACCCTTCCATTCTTCACTTTCCTTCTATTTTTATGAAAATAACTCCGTCCGGCGCATGCGCAAAAGCGCGGGAGGTTTCCGAATCCGTTGCTATACAATACCTCACTATGTTCGGCATCCAGTTGCTCTATTTTTTTCTTTTAATATTAATGTATTTTTGTGTTCTGCATGCTTTATTCTATTACTTTCATATTCTATTATTTTACTTTGTAGCGGTTACAACCAACTGCCTTCTCCTTTCTATGGTAGGTGGCGCTACTGGAGCCATCTTTTTCCCATGATGCCTCTCTGTCATTCTAGTCTGTGTGCTTGTCTCGTGATGTTGTTATCTGTCTTGTGTCTTGTAACTTTAATGTTCTGTGCTGTGGAACGTAGCCTAATAAAAAATTGTTCCTAAAATTGAATGGATTCTTCAGCAGCACTACACACAAACTTGAGTCTCGTCCCTCTATAACTTTGTTTTAATTCGAAATTAGCGCATATTGTGTATTTTTTGTTTCTCTGCATGTTTAATTTCAGCGCCTCCGCAAGGCGGCGCTAATAGTTTGTTTACTGTTCACTTGTCAACATACGATTCTGCTCGCATCTCAATTCTTTCTTCCCAATGAATTGTAGCCGCAGCCTTGAAATTGTGGTAGGTGTTTTTAAGAAATTGCATATATCTTGTATAATTGTGAATACAGAACTTTATGATACTCAAACAGTATTCCACCATTCTGAAATTCAAAAACCACCAAAGTTTTATGTAATCTTCAGAAAAATTACGCATTCCAGCACTAGCTTCTAGGATGGTTTGAATCGTGATTTTCAGCAGATTCAACGCACCTCAACCGCAATACAGTACATAAAACACATTTTCCTTCTATATGATTAAATACTGATAAATAACCACCCAAAGCGGAGATAAACTTCGAACGAGAGCAGCAGCATCCTCAGATATTAAAATATCAGATTTATAACACAAAGAGCTTTCCTTAAAAATATGCGCCACCTTCACACAATCCTCGCTCTCTCATCCTTTTAAAGACCATCTCCATAGCAGATTAAAAGGAACGTACTCGAATTTTCTAAAACGGATATTTGAGCCGGTGAATTCTCTCGAACAAGGGGCTGGCTGGCTCTTCAGAGGCAGGTGGGCGAAACGTGCTGTTTCGGCCTGCACGGAAGGTTGCTGCTCCCAGATTCAATTTGTGTTCCGTCACACGCGAGGATATTAATTGTGAATTAAGGCCAGGATTACGACGGGGAATAAATCAGGGCACCCGTCGAAATTTCATGGATTCGCCGAGGGTAGTTAACCGCGGAATGCAGAGATTGTTGAGGCTAGACGAGTCTATTTTGAAACGTGGGGTGGTTAGTTCACATACAGGG
>BGPR01001557.1:121882-157293 GCA_013235015.1 Araneus ventricosus
CAAATAATATTGATAACAGTTAAATCTCTTAATATTTTAGCGTATATTTCATACGCAGAAACACGTAACAATATATTTGTATTTGCAGCATGGCGAAAAGTTGACGTATCATTGAACTTAATTTTTCACATAATTCTTTCATATTGATCCAAAGTTCTTTTTAAAGAAAAAGCAGCTTTAGAACACAAAAAAAACAAAATGTCGCATTTTCAAAGCAGCATCCTCAACAAAATCGATTGCTCGGTTGCACTCGATTTCGATTTCCAATAAATATAGACTTGCTTTTTTTTCTACGGGTATTCTTTTCCACGTCGCGTTTTCTATTTATTTATCTGGAAACAAAGGAATTCCCAGAACAATCAAGCTCGGAAACCTCTCATGAGAAAGTATTAACCAGAATATATCTCTTTTCCGGTATTTTTTCCCCAAAAAAAAACGAAAAGGAAGAACAAGAAGAAGAAAAATTCCTCCCACGTCCAATTATATTTTTTACGTAACTTTATTCACGTAACTAAACACAGCTCAAGACTTACAAAATTGCCCTACGAAAGAAAACATTCTCTTTTTCCGAATTTTTTTCATTCCATAACGAAGCCTAAGCAGCAGAAAAGAATTCCAACTAATAACCGGGAAATATTTTATTTAAAAACAAACGAAATCGTTTGAATACAGGAAAAGAATGGTTAATGCAGAAGAATTTTAGAATAAAATTGGAGATGGTTTAAATTTTGTGACGCAACGAATATGTTAACATAGTTTAAAAAGAATGATTTTGTTAAGGATATTTTCTAGAAGACTATGCCTGCAGGTATGAAATGATACATCTCCCTACGATGTTTCTTGTTTGTTCTTAACTTTTTATCGTTAAGTAATTTAACTATAAATTAGAATACATATAAATAAAGAATTGGTCGTCTATGTGAGTTATTACCTTCAAAGATCAATTTTTTTTCAACAAAATTTCTTAAAAATTTGCACATATCGTCGACGTTCGAGCAGAAGTCACCGAGTCTAAAACTAGAGTTTCGAGATGTGGTCAGTTTAAACTTAATTAATTTTGAGTCGTTTTGATAAATAGTAAAAATTATTTTGCAGATTTCTAGCTCCTGCGATTGATTTAGTGATGTTAAAATAACAGGTTTTTATTACTAAATAATTAATTGTAAATTCTAATTGACTGCAGCAGTCCCTCAAAAAGTTTTGTGCACTTAGTGACCTTCTGCCTGAAAGACGATGATATATTCTATAAACACACAGTTGAACGTTTTTTTTTTTTTTTTTTGATTTTAGAGGGATGGAAGAGCTGAATCATGAGAAGATTATCCTATATAAATAGTTCAGCAGTTTAATTTTTTCATGAATGCATGAAAAACTTCTCCAAAGTTTAACCCCTTCCGCTACAAGAACGAGATAGACTTGTCATGAGCTTTTAATCAAGTGCTCAGTAACGAGCTATACTCGTCATGAGCTTTTAATTAAGGGGCTCAGTGACGAGCTAGACTCGTCATGAGCTTTTAATCAAGTACTCAGTGACGAGCTGTACTCGTCATGAGCTTTTAATCAAGGGCTCAGTGAAGAGTTATACTCGTCATGAGCTTTTAATCAAGGGCTCAGTGATGAGCTATACTCGTCATGAGCTTTTAATCAAGGGCTCAGCGACGAGCTATACTCGCCAAGCAATTAAAGTATGCTTGTCATATTTTTTTTTCATTTTAATCCACCATAATAAATTACATTTATATTCAAACCAATAACGTGCTTTTAATTTACAAAATAATACATAATTAAAATATATTGTTTTCTTTTCTTTTATATTAGGCAGTGGCTAACTGAAATTAAATGGTGCTTTATTGCAAAATTTTTCAGAATTGATAGAAGCGCAAGGGTTTAAAAACATCTATAGGGTAATTCAGCAAAATTCATGAATAGTTTATAAGGACGACAGGAATATAAAACCAAGCAATTATAAAACAGGATGTCGCAAACGCAACGTACGATCGCTATAAGAAGTCACAATGGCAGTGAAGCAACAGGCTGTGGTATAGATTGATTTTGCTCCTTATTATTATTTTTTTTAACATGCTAATATCTAGCCTTCTTTAAATTTCATGATGTAAAAATCGTTACAAATAGAATAAAGATGAACAGTTTTCTGCTTTGATAGCTGCATACTTTTTTGAAATTTAACGAAAACTAAACATACTTGACACTAATTTTAATTTTGCTGTTATTTCTCGATATAAGTTTGATAGTTAGCATCATAAAAGGTTTAGTTTTTATACTTAGAAATATACTTATGCTAAATTGATATATCATCTAAATTTCATAAAATAAATATTATTTCATGAAATCACCTAAGGTCAAGTATCCTTAAGGGTAGGGATACTTGACTCAGCATACAAAGAATTCTTAAATTCTTTCGATAATACTTTATATTTGGAATCATATCAAAACTACTGAAATGAAAGTGTCTTAATTATCAAAAAATATTAAGCAATCACAGGTTTCGTACACACTTCCTTAAAAGAAAATCAAGGACTATCAAGGACTTTTAAGGACTAAAAAAACCAAAAAATAAGGACCTCTAAATTGAATAAACTTAACGAATTGTCGCACGCAGTTTAAAATAAAATCTCATTTTTGCAAATTCAACCTATTAGATGATAAATTATAATATAAAACATAGAAGATACATTACAAATTTAACACAACAAAACTCCTAAAAATACGAGTTAATAAATTGATGAAAAAAAACTCCCATGAAACTGGTAATCAAATTAAATGTCTTTTAATTCCATACTTTTTTCATTCAATTTCACATCCAAGGTATTTTAATTTCTTTTACAGAAATTGTTTTTCTTAGTTCATGCGATTGAATAAATAAATTTATGTTCTTTGACTTTTCAGCCTCATTAGCTAAATCATTTGCTTTTCATTTGTTTGGTGCATGTCCGTTTGGAGGAACATTTTCTTTTGCTTTAAAAAATCTATTTCTTCCTCTAGAGCTTTTCGTTTCAGTTGTTTTGTTTCAGTCTTTTCTTTGGATCTTTCACTTTCTAAATACTGCATGTATTTTGCTCTAGCTGAGGTGGCAGCCGTCCTCATTTCTTTAGTAATTTTTAAGTCATAAATAGTCACAGATAGCTTAATAAATTCATGATTTACACGCTGGAAAATATATGAAGCATCTTTTAAATTTTCTATTTCCAGCGCCTTGTTCACCGAAAAACCTCATTGTCCATGTGACAGTATTAATACCATTTTGATAATCTTCCAAACTTTTTCATAATGATTATTGCTAAAATAAGTTTGTAAAAAAATTATCAAGGGAATCGCTCTTTGGATTGAAAGAAGTAAATTCAAATGAATTTGGCTTTACAATATTTAACAGAAAATCTGCATAGAGTAACAAAATTTCGTCGCAATCTTTTCCCAAAATACGTTTATTTTGCGACAATACAATCAATACCTTTTTCATTTTTCCCTGTGCTTTTTCGGGATATCCAGCCATTGCTCGTGGATCAATGCAAATCGCAGGTCTTACTAGTACGTAATTCACAGGACATTTCTGCATGAAATGTTTTATCATTGTTATGATGTTTTTCGACTATCCTGTCTGAGTGTGAAAACATCCATGTCTGCTAATTCCTTATTTTTTATCTTTTCTTTTATTAGTTGCTCTGCAGCAAATCCTAAATACACTTAACTTTTATCATTATACAAGTTTGGGTCACTGAAGTTGAATTTGCATAAAGTCTCAGGTTTCTCAATTCTTTCATTCTCTGGTTTCAAAATTTTGAAATGTTGAATGCAATCATTAACAATTTTTAAAAACATCACTGGCAAAAAATGGAAGTAAAGGTTTATAACTTTGATACTGTTCTAAAAATGGTAACAGCACTTTTGATAATCATTCTTATGGAACCATGGACCAATAAAGACCATCTGTAACTCCTCCCTTATTTTCCAAAGTGTATGCGATGGATATGGATTCGTAGAACGCGAGCAGTGTCGTCCCCCCACCCCATTCCGCGAGAGCCACGTCGACCGAGATTAGAGCCGCCGAGAAGGAGGAATTAGAAAAACGATAATCGGTGAAATTTTAAATTTTTTAATAATGGCAGAGTAAAAAGTAAGGACTTTCAAGGACTTTTTAAAAATGGGGCATAAAAATAAGGATTTGTAAGGACTTTTAAAGACTAAATGTAAAAGTAAGGACTTTTAAGGACTTGTAAGGACGCGTACGAACCCTGAATTATTATTAACTAATTTTAAAAATTAAATTACATAGCAACAATAAAACGCAATTACTTTTAATGAAAATCTAGTTCCAATGCAAAATTAAATAATTAAAATAATACTGAATTAGTTAAGTAATAAAAATAATGGAAATGGAACTGGTAACCTAGTAACGTTACTACGTCTTGAAGAATTCGGAAAATAGAATTCCACCAAAATGAAAGGAAAGAATCTAAAGAATGTTAAACAAAACAAGAAATTGGAAAATCTTAATAGACTTACTCAGTTCTAATATTTTGATCAAAACAGAAGTGAAAAAATAAAAATATTTTCGACAGGATGAAGAAAATTCTAACATAACAAAGAGACGACCTCAATTGAAATGGCGAAATGTTAAATAAAACCAAACGATTACAAACAGTTCGTGCAAAAGATTTTTATTAAAATAAAAAATGAAAAAAAAAATGTTTATTTGCAAGCGAGGAAAAAATGGAATAAACGAATTTCAATTACTTTGAAAATTCTTACTAAAATCATTATTTTTATTATTTGAAATTATCACATTAAAAAGAAATTTTATTCTTTAAATAATTATTAGCAATCCGTTTTTAAAAATTATTCACATATAAAACTGAACATCTTAACACCACACAGTCGTCTCTACTTTGCTGAATTTCAGAATAGAAAAACAGCAATCAGATGAATGGAAATAGAAAAATTGCAAAGTTGATGATTACGCATACAACTGACAACAATAATGTAAAAGGAAATATCGCGATTACCAAAATACTGAAAGAATAAAAATGATAATGTATACAATATTAATAAAATTGTACGTCAAAGCGCAGCTTGCTGATTAAAGTAGTAAAGATGGAGAACTATTGCGTAAAGTGTCGAATGCAAAGATTAGAGAGAAAACAGTTATCTATACTTATAAAAGGCAATGTTTGTTTGTGTGTGTGTGTGCGTGTCTGCGTGCGATGTCCAGACGAATCTATCGCACTTACAGCCTTGAAATTTGGCACACAGGTAATCTTAATGGTGACTCAATGCACCTCGAAGCCGAAATTTTAAAATTTAATCTAGAAAATTTTTTATTTAATGTTTTGTGTTGTTTTGGGTGATTTTTCGCACTAATTTCTCAATAGCATGGTTTCGGATAACTGTACTACAAAAATAGATACACCATCAGAAAGAGCACGCAATTTCCGTTCTAATGAAGATAGTTTTGAATTTCTAACGCAATTTACTGAATTTTGAAAATTTTTTGAAAAATAGTCACTTTTATGGTCATTTTTGATTCGGCTTTCTTGAAATTCTCGCATCCGCCTTTCTAACAACGCTATCATTTTCAATATTTTTCAACTTACAACTGGAACGTTTCTGTCGGAATTAAAACAAAAACCGTTAAAATACCTTTTCCCGTTTTTTTTAGATTAATTTTTCCCTGAAAAGTACAAACAGTGCTTTTGCTAGCGACCGCTCCCAACGGCACCTCCTTCAGAGTTTCTCCGACTGCATTGTTGTAATTTCATTGGCTGGTTACGTGACCTTCCTTTTTCGCGGCAGGTGACGTCATTACTTTCGCGTTCTACGAGGAGATGATTTATTTACTCGATGACTTCGATTATTATTTTTAAGCGTGTCTTAACTTATTTCTTTGCCTTTCATACTTTGCTTGCGGTGTGATAAATATCACATTGTAATTTTTTAACATTGCTTTGGATTAACGGTACTCGGTCGAGAGGAAAAAGACGCGGACAAACTCAATATTATATATATATATGTCTGTTTTGATTTCGTTTTCAAAACTTTCATTTATGTAATTGTATGTGGGCTTTTTTTATTTTGTTGAAGTCCTGATTCCCCGGGCAACGCCGTGCGCGTACTGCTAGTATTAAATATAATAAAAGAATGAATAAGGATGTTCTATCAATGGAATGTGTTGTCTCGCGCTTCTTTGTAATGGGGTTCAAATTCAAGGCTCCTGTACGTCAAACATCTTATGTAAATTGAATGGCGCTCGATGTGTTTTGTAATTGGTCTCATTTTGCTAACTGTGTTCGTAACTATTTACAAGATTGTGTATATGAAAAAACATTTCAACTGATATTGTGTTTATCCAAATTCAAAGAAGATGCATCGTTTA
Organism: Araneus ventricosus; assembly: GCA_013235015.1. Lineage (NCBI taxonomy): Eukaryota > Metazoa > Arthropoda > Arachnida > Araneae > Araneidae > Araneus > Araneus ventricosus. The sequence continues at coordinate 128,271 of BGPR01001557.1, forward strand.
AGTCCAAAACAGTTTATTCCAAAAGCAAGGCATAATCAAATTAGTTGTAGAGTAGCCCATGATAAAGATTTTTAAAAGATTATTGAAATAATAAAGCTATTTCCATAAGTAAAGTAAGTAAGTAAACGGCGTAAGTTGCTTAGTGCGTTACATGATTGAAAAAGATGAAGTTGAAACATCGCAGCGAGCTTAAATAGTATTTTCGAAAAGGGGAATTACCGAATTTGAGAAGTGCTTTTGTCATAGGATTGATGTAGAAGTAATTCGTTCGGAATTAAAAATTAACTGGCGTTAAAAAGGATTTATTTTAAAGATGGGAAAATTTATAAATCATTACATATATATGTGTGCATTATTTTTACTTTCTGTGGTCGGTATGCATCTCGAGATGAGCTAGGTTATTAATATGGCTTTCTCATAAAATGGTTTTTATTCATCCTTTGTCTGTCTACCTGCTCTGTTCTGCTCAAATAGCTACAGCTTCTGCTTTTCATAATTTCGAACACGATTGATTTCTAAGGAATGAAATACAGTATTCGTCAAAGCGCAACTTGTTGCTTACAGAAGTAAAGATTATAGAGAAAACAATTATATTTAAATATGAAAAGGAAGGATTAAGGATGTCCTATGAATGGATAAATTAGAAGTATACCTTGCAGGGTTAATGTGGATTTTACGGTGTCCACCTACTTCTTTCCTCTTAGGATCGCCAACTCTTTGCCGCCAAGAACGGAGATGAGAGAACATTTGTTTTGGTTGCGCAATGATGATTTTAACGAGTGACATGCGCGCATGCGCGGAAATTGATCTTTTCATCGGTGTTTTGAGCATCACGCTATATTACGCCTCGTTTCGATTGGACTGTTTTGTTCATCTCTTCGATATGATTGGTCGATTCATTCGAATTTGAATAAAACTTCGTTTGGAATTCTTCGGTTTGAATATAGGTTCAGTACTGTGCATGTTATTCTGTGTGTTTGGTTTCTCAATGAATGAGCGTAGCTACGAGTATTACGCTACGTTGAAAGCGAAGCCGCTGATGTTTTTTAAGTTAAAAATGTTTGATCGGTACACGCTTGGAATGCCGCAGGCATTGAGTGCAGAAATTCTCGTTTTCGAAAATTTTTTAAAAACCTTGTATTCCTACCATTCAATGTAAAAGCGTAGCTATTAGTTTTCTGCTATGCTGAAAGCGAAACCGCTGATGTTTTTTAAAGATAAAAAATTTACCCGGTACAGACTTGAAATGCCGAGGGCATTGCGTGCTCAATCTCTCCTTTTCAGGTGACGCATTCGCAAGAGAGCAATAAAAAGCGTACTGCACATCCAAAACAATATTTGGTGACGGCGAACGAAATTGCTCCAAGAAAAATTGGCGAGAAGCAGGCCGGCACCGTAGACTCCAGGATACCTATTGCAGAACTACCAAAAATATGAATAGGCAAAACTACCAAGAACATGAATAGGTAAAACTACCAAGAACATGAATAGGCAAAACTACCAAAACCATGAATAGGCAAAACTACCGAAACCATGAATAGGCAAAACTACCAAAACCATGAATAGGCAAAACTACCAAAACCATGAATAGGCAAAACTACCAAAACCATGAATAGGCAAAACTACCCAAAACATGAATAGGCAAAACTACCAAAAACATGAATAATTATATCAATAATCAATGCCAAGTGTTGATAGTACTATCCACCTTAGTTGTTTGTGTTGCCATACTGATGACAAACAACAACGCACCAGAATTGATCCAATCTAGGCTAAGAACGACATTAAATAATGCATTAGTGATTATTTTATATCTTTTCAAAAATCGATGGGTTGGTTCGAAAACTCTTATTTAGTTTTACTATTTTCTGTATGATATTCTACAACGATTTGCGGTAGGCTAGATTTTTTAATATTATAATAGTTACTTTATTTTTTTTATATCAATACATTTTTCATATCTAGGGTATTTCCATCAATTTTAATTCACCCAAAATGATAAAAAACAAACAAACTTGGTCTGTTTTCAAAGCGGAAACAGGCCGAAAAGCATTTATAAAAATTATAGAACTGGTTTCAGAACTAAACGCATAATAAAAGGGGATTTCTTGAGATATATATGATTTTTTAAAATAAAAAATTTAAAAAAATTTCATCACTGCTTTAAATATGTACGAGGATTGTCCGAGGAGGAAATTCTAAGCCAGAAAAATACAAATAAATTCATACAAGAAAATAATAAGAATTCGAATAACAAATGCTGAGATCGATTTTTCACGACCGTTTGAAGATCATATCTTGCTTTATCCTACATACATTTTAATACGCTGAATTTAGAAATCTATTATCTGCCAAAACTCCAGTATTTCACTTCTTCAAGAAAATACATTACGATAACATGAATGAAATATAAAAGAAAATGCTATTTCCGAATTTGTTCAATTAAACTGATTAATTAACTTTTAATCAAAATTAATTATCTTTTTAACTGGAAAAAATTATTTTTACTGAATTTCTACCTTTTATATAAATCGGCTCGGCATTCAGATGCACAAATCAGTGTTAAAAATTGCACTGTTTAGGTGAAAATATAAAGAAAACAAGCGTCACAAAAAGGTCAATGGCAGATAATGGGATAAGAAACTAGCGGGAGTGGTCTCCCCTAAACTTTCTCGTACACTCCTAACACATGTAGAGAAAAAATAAGCTAAAAGGCAGAAAAACGAACAAGCGTCCCTAACGCAGTGGAGAAAAAAAGCTTGGGAATCGGAAGCTTGAAGGCGAAAGGAGTGGGTAGAAGCGGAAAGGATTAGCGCAAGTGAATCGCGCAATTACGCAAAAACGGCCTCGCGTCATTGTATGATGAGAAACGACAAATAGGCGATTTGAACACCTTCTTTTCGACCGATTGAAACGAAAATTGGGCACGGATCTACAATTATTGTTAGCAGGCCTCATACCAATTTTTACTTATCAAAGCTTTAGGGTTTAGGAATTATTAAATATTTAGAAGTATGCGATTATACAGACCGCCAGAAAGTCAACCCTTTGAAGGATTAGGCCCAAAATTTGATACGGACCTACATTCCTGATGATAAAACTGTGTACCTAATTTTATACATCTAGCTATTCAAGTGTTTGAGTTACAGTGTTCACATGAACGCGGACAAATGGAGATATAGACTTCCCGTCGACAGATTTTGTCCAAAATTTGATAAAAACCTACAAATTATATGTCAAGATGTAGCTCTAATAGTTGTTGAGTTATCCTGATCACAGACAGACATAATTCCAAAATTGTGTGTTTCGGACTCAGGGAGGTCTAAAACGTGGAGATTCGACAAAATCTGGAGTTCGAATTTTTTGACGATTACAATACTTTCTCTTTGTATACTTCGTATACGAGAAATTAAAAAAATGGTTCAAGACATTCGTTGTAATTTTTTTTCAAATTTTGCAGTCAAATTAACAACTTTAAAATCTTACGAAGAAACAAAGATATTTACTTCGAATTCTCCAAAAAAAAAAAATGAAGATATTTCGTATTTCATACATAACCTAAGAAGTCTTAAATCTTGAAAGACGTATTATGATTATTCTGAATACGTCTAAATTTTTGGAGTACATTTTTCTTCCTACGCACAAGATAATAAAGACGAAGCTAAAGAATATCTTCATATTTTCTGTGTCTAAATTTAAAAGCATGTTTCCCAAAAGTACAAAAGAAGCAGAGCTTCCTTTCAAATGCGTCACACTTGATTTTTCTGTCAACCTATGCTAAAAGCAAATGATTTTGACATATTTTTATGGAATTCTGCTCTCCTTTCTTCAATTTTTCACAGTCCCATTTGACATCTTTTCAGTTATTTCAGTGTCTTGTCACTGTAACATTTTCAGAACAACTTTTGCTTCACGTCTTATAGGAGTAAATATGCGAGAGAATGCGTTTAATAAATATTAAACTTCTCTTCCTTTCTTTGATGCAATTCGATAATATTTTCTTTAAACCGTTGTACAGAATGGCTCCGCTGTGAATTCTATTTTTAACAACAAAGAAAAGTTACTTTTCTTAACGCGAACTAGCCAAATATATTTTTCCATTTAGTTTTAAAAGGCACAGCAATAAAATGTGATAAAAATGTAACGCCATCAAAATTTGTATATAAGAATTGCATTTAACTTGTATAAAGTTGAACATGAATCAATTAAATTTTTACGCTTAAATACAAATATTATTTTAACAGCATTTTCTTTTCGTTCTGTAAATACATGAGCTATTTTCAAGCATATAATTTTTGCTGCACGAAAATATAGATGAGCTGAAGCATATTTTGTTTAACGATGCACAAATACTGTAAGAAATTTTTTTATTTAATTTTTCTAAATATCACCAAGAGTTCATTATTAAAAAGAAGGGTTTCATTTAAGAATTGAACTCGTGATATCTTGAATTCCTTTCGAACAAAGAAATAGCCTAAACCTGAATAAATCCTCCATATTAAAGATGGTTAGCACATAACAAATTTGGGAATCTTTGTTTGCTTTTCTTTCCTCCGAAACATTTGTCTCCTTTAAAAGCCAGCGTTTTTGCAGGGAGACGTTATAGCAGGAATGAACAACGCTTGTGGTTGCACGTGTGAGCGATTTGTTTGCACAGAAATTAGCAACTTTCTTCAAAAATGACATCTATCGAAAGAGAAAAGTCTGAAAAAATTCGTTATAGGAAGACAACCCTTCGTTATATGGAGAATATTTTGAATGTGATTTAGCATTCCGATTAAAAATTTCGTTATAGGGAGAAATTCGCTGTACGGATACTTCGTTGTAGGGAGATTCTATTGTATTTTTGTCCTTCATTTCTTGAATAACACATGGGAATATTACTTTTAAAAAATCCTGTTTTGTTTTAAATGTAGTTTATGGCTAAAAAACAGTTTGTTGCCAAGCAGCAACACTGTTTCTTAATTAAGAAAAAAATTCCTTGATAAGATTCCATAATATTGAATACAGACGAATTTTAAGAACTATTAATAAGGATAAGGAATTTCCTTCAACATTGCAGAATAAAATATGGTATTCTGAAGCGTACAAACAAAGCAAAAAACATTTTTCATTAATTTTCATTAGCACTCAGGCTGTCATCTATATGTTGTAAATTGATTTAATAAAATTTTCAATATGTATCCTAATAGCTGCAACAGGTATTAGAGCTTCAGACTTATTCTCAAGATTTTAGAAGACAAAATTGGGTATGTTGCTTAACCCTCCGATTCCCAAGACCATTTGAATAGAGAGACCTCAAAATACGGCAACGCCCGAGTTTCTCTTTCAAAGATAAGGGAAATTCACTTCCCCTCTCAAAACCGCAATGGCAGCTGGCACTCTCCAAATTCTAAGAACCCCCCTCTCCTGTTCCCCAAACCCTTCTGGGCGAGCCACTCTAACGAAGAAGGCGCGCGCTGCGGGTGCGAAATCAATCACGCCCAACAAAAGGGGATGGGAACTTCACAGCAGTGATATTCGGGCATCCACCGTCTTTTGCTTGAAGGGATGGTTGGGACGATCCCGCATCGATAGAGTTAAAGGCAACAGTGGGCATTTAAGGGTTAAGATTTAACTGCCATGTTTCTGGATGAGTTCTTCAAGAGAGGAGGAGGGCTCAAATTTCGAAATTATATTACCTACAAGACATACAATATTTAATACAAACGCATTTGATTGTAAATTTCCCCCTAATTTCTTCAGCCTTATTTTTAACTGATTATTGATTGAAATATTTGACAAATCACGTGACTGGCACTGAAGCCATATTATAAACTGAAATTCCCCAGTTAGCCCACTAAAAATAAAAATTTTTTTAAAGAAACTAATTTATTCACTTTTTGCAATATCGCATACTAGGCATTTGGACTATACGGCAACAGCTTCAAAAAAAGGGCCACGCGATTAAATTTTTAAATGCTCCATTTTGACTTTTTTTTTCTTACCTAACCTACCTCTAAAACCCATTCTAATTTAATAAACTATGTTTTATCACACAAAAGTGATTCTCTACGCTGATAAAACACTGATAAAAATAAGGGAGCTTTTTAATTGATTACCAAAAAAAATGGATATTTATACATAACAATATCTCAAACTAAGTTAACCCCTTCAATCTTAATTGTTAAACAATATTAATGTGCGTCTTTTTTACGGCTAATCAGTTATAAATAATTCTAAATAACCACGATAGAAGATATCATTAACATTAAATCAGTATAATTGGAAATAATTCAATAAATGAAACCAGTTCAAAATTTATTTTTAAATTCATAGTTGTAATAATAAAAACACATCAATTTTGCTTAAGTTAGATCGTAAATTTCAACGTACAGAGTGAAAATAACGCATTATTTCTCATTCTGCAAAACGATATCTCACATTATCGACGAGTGGCTGCAAAACAGCTGCTAATTTCTACGCATTTTTGTTAAAATGATAGTTCTCTTTATACTAGAAAATCACCCATCGCAAATTGCCTCTTCATTCGAGAGATTTCACATCAAATTTGACGTGTTTAAATAGATATATATGCGAGAGAAATGTTTAACACTGATTGAAAGCAAATAAAAGAAACGCATGTTTTATGACAGGAAATATATTTTTTATTTACATATTTCTTTATTCAAAAAACCTCTTGGTAAACAACATTCCGCGTGAAGTATTTTTCGTTGTTTAACAATTTTATTATAATTCAATTACCATAAAATTCTCAGCTTGTCAAATGTAAGTCAAAAGTTAAAATTTCAAAGGAATTCTTTTTCGAAATACTAATCACTTCTCTCTTGTCAAACGTTGCCAAAAAATATTATCAAATTATATCATCACGATTGCAATAAATAATCAGATGCATCGTGGCGTCCAAACTACATCAAGCGCATGATATACCACTGACGTGATTTACTACTTTCTATTAAAAAAACGAAAATTAATTTGAAATATATGATTAATATAATTTAAAATTTCTCGGGAACTAATGATCATAGCGAGATAAATTTTATTTCACTATTTTAGAGATATTAAATTTGAAATTAGAACGAGAATTACTCTTTTAAATTTAAAATGACTGAAATTTAGGTGCTCTCACAATGAAATAATGCTGTTTAACGTCTCGCAGAGCTATGGCGCGAGTTTTATTGTTGGTGACGTCAGAGCGTTACCGAGAGACAGATCTGGGCTATTATATTAGTAATTAATAATTGTGGGAGAGGCAACACCGATATCATGCATTTGAACGCAGACGTGCATATCAATTCAATACAATGGACGCTAAAATACAAATAAAAACACATTTTTCCGTGAACTAGTATTTAGAAAGTTAGATAGCTCGAATGAACTGTTGGGTTGCTGGGGCAATTTTCAAACGTCTAGATGGAGTGAGAAATGAAAGGCTTGACAGGAAATGGGAGCGCTAACTGGGAAATGGAAAGGAAGAGCCACACAATTGCATTCGTTTTTGTTCAGAGCCGAAGCTTTAAATGTACGACTGTCATTTGGAAGATTCATCGCAGACAAAATTTTCCGATTCATTAACGCATTCGTTGCTTCTAAAATTAAGCATGTTTGCGCCCATTTTAAATCTTCGTCCTCATTTTTAATAAGAGGTGAAGATGCGCTACAAGATAAAACTCAACAAAACATCCATCGAAGCATAAACTAAATTCCTATATAGAAACTACTTTAAATAAATTTTCTAACAAAAGTATGAATTGTCTCTAAAAATAAACGTGATTTTATGAAACAACACATCTTAAAAATGAGATCAGCAGCATGGATGCAAAATTTTTGTAATAATAATGTACGGTTGACGGCATATTCATTTTGTTAAGAAATATGTTAAACGAGTTTTCGCATTTCGACCGCAGTTATGCGGTAACAATACTAAAAGAGATCACATGAAGTGTTCATTAACGCTCACGTGCTACAAATCAAATAAGCCTCGCTAGTTTAATATTGGAGTCCACTGCCCATCTTTCAGGAGAGAAAAGGACATGACAATACAAAACAACAAAAGATATTGTACAGTTTTGATGCTAGATAACTTGCCCAATTACATTTACCATGTACTACAGCGAATGAATTGGCTCCTAAGTTGAAACGAAGGAGGCAAAATGCATCCTTGTAAAGCAGGCCATTCACTTGAAGGATGGCCATGCCATTTGTCCTAAGCCCCTTGTTTTCCCCACCCATTTCAATCGAAAAATACAAGCACTCCATTCACTTGATATTTAAAAGGACGCTAACTCTAAACAAAGGTAGGGGGAGCGATCTTCTTTCCCTCTCTACAGCTGCTTGTCAATCTCTCTTCGATTTTCCCCAGTCAGCAGATTTTAATTTATGCTACCCTCGAAACGAGGCTTCAATCTAAGCAAGGCATAATTCTTTTCGCTAGCCTCTTTCAGGGTCCCTCTCAAGCGAGACTTTAAACTCCAGCATTTACACTCCGATTTCAGTCTAGACGTAATTCCAACCACCACAAGCCATTTGGCTGATTTCCATAGATATTGATGGCTTTTTCCTTCTCGAGTTCCAAAATATCCAGTTTATCTGTGAAGAGAATGACCGGTTAAACGTTTCCAACTAGCTGGCTTTTTAAGTCTTCGCGGCACGAAAGATAACTTTTTACTTAAATGTAAATTGACCCACGAATTAATTAGTTCCTTCTTTGGGTTTTTGCGTTTTGTGTTTTTGTTCTAAATCTATTTGTGTTTTTAATATTAAGCTTTTTCTGTTTTTGCCCTTTGCGTTTTTGCTCTTAATCTTTTTGTGTTTTTAATGTTAAGCTTTTTGTGTTTTTGCTCTTCATCTTTTTCTCCTTTTGCCCTTTATCCATTTTTACTTTCTCGTATACGAAGTATACAAAGAGAAAGTATTGTAATCGTCAAAAAATTCGAACTCGAGATTTTGACGAATCTCCACGTTTTAGACCTTCCTGAGTCCGAAAAACACAATTTTGGAATTATGTCTGTCTGTGTGTGTGTCTGTGTGTGTGTCTGTGTGTGTGTCTGTGAACACGATAACTCGAAAACTATTAGAGATAAAGGGATGAAATTTGGTATGTAAACTTGAAACATAATTTGTAGGTTTCTATCAACTTTTGGACAAAATCCGTCCACGGGAAGTCTGTCTGTTTGTATGTTCGAGGTCATGCGAACGCTATAACTCAAAAACTTGAAAAGCCAGATCGATAAAATTTGGTACACAGTTTTATCGTCATGAATGTAGGTCCGTATAAAATTTTGGGCCAAATCCGTCAACGGGTTGACTGTCTGTCGGTTTGTATAATCGCATACTTATTAAGCCTTCGTTTCAAAACTATCTCCACGCGCATGCCTACTTAGCTATCTCTGGTATTAAGCGGGAGGATTACGTCCTTGAGACGGAGTTTGTGATTAATGTGTTTTATCTCCTGTTATGCTTTCGCTCGCTCGTATAATAGCGGATCTTGCTGGAGTGTGATGGAAAATAAATATTGCTAAGTTTTAATACATAGGCATCTCTTTTAATATGATTCTTCACTTAAATATTTTACAATCACTATAATCTGCAATGAAAAACCTTCTGATATTCGTTGCATTCTGGATTACAGTAGGTTCGATTTTTTTTATCCACGCAAGGGGAGGGGAAATGACAAATTTTTGAGCAGTATACGAGAAAGTTTAGGGGAGGCCACTCCCACTGGTTATTTATTTGAGTTCATTGTTGTAAACGATGATTTTTAAATTGTTCTGCTCACCCCTCGGGGTTCTTTGTAAATTCCTTTTTAATGTAGTGCCCAATAATAATAATGTAGTCACCCCAATAATTTCTGAACGGCAAGAGCTATAGTCATAAAAGTGGGGTTCTAGGTATAGAGTAAAGTTACCATGCGCTACGCAAGAAAACTGCTTACAGCGCCACCTGGTGGCAAAAGTCGGAGTTAGCGTTCTTATCTCAAAAACGGTAAGCACGAAATCTGCGTGAAAATAATCACGAAGTTTTCGTCTTTAAAAAATGGTCACGCTTGAAATTTGCGGTATAAAAAAAGTAAGATACGTAGTATATCGTTTCAATGATTAACGATAAGCTTATACTCTTTTTGTCACAATTAATGATTTAGTGTTCCGCAACGGATTCCGAGACTACCAATTTTGGACGATTTTACACAAGAAAGAGGTTTCAGGCAATGAGTCATATGGGCGCATTTCCGGAGGTTTTTTGTTAGATCACGCTCAGTAAAATGTAAAACTCACCCTTCCATTCTTCACTTTCCCCCTATTCTGATGAAAAAAAACTCCGCCCGGCGCATGCGCAAAAGGTTTCCGAATCCGTTGCTATACAATAACTTAGGTAACAGAAAATAAAATCCTCTCTCGCCCACACACAGTTTTCGTTATTTAACTCCCCTCCCTTTTTATACGAAAACAAACCAGAGTCAACTCCCCAGAGTCTGACACCTGTGATCAAAATCCGCACTCCCCCTTTTTAACTCCTGTCTGCCGATATTGAAAACTTTTTCCAATTCCAGGATCTTCTAATAAATCCTACTCTGCCCGAAAGCTACCCGTGGGGCGCCAGCATCTTCATGAATAAACTAGATGCACCTCTCGAATATTCATTCCGATGCAGTTACAGCACCCCCTTCATCAGTTAGGAATGGATGGCGATCGATGGACGCAGGGCGGGGAGGAGGGATCGCCGGCAATTCTAGTTAGCAATTCTCACTCGCCCGAGTGTTGTCTCCTTCGACACAAAGAAAGCGGCGAGGCGACGTTCGGGGAATTTAGCAAGGAATTCTTCATTCCATCGTCTCGGTTGCATATTTAGATCGGATTCGCTTAAAAGTAAAGGCAGGGGCGCTCGAAATTTGAGATAATGGTTTGGTTGCGAAATATTTGAAAGTGTTTTTTTTATTATTATTTGTGTCTGGATGTTGGTTTTGACTCAGGTTACTGAACTTTTATTACGAGGTTACTTGTTGTTATTTTGGCTTAGAGGATCTGCGGTGTCTGCGGAAATGAGGGGGCCAGCAATTATAGAACTGTAACGTCCTTAACCCTTTGTGGCGCAAAGCATTACATTTTTTGAAGTTGTTGTACAAAATTGAAGCAGCTGCAATCCTTTATACCACACGCTACTTATAAAATAATAATTAATTTGGAAAAACGCAATATCAGAATTGATTAGAATACAATTATCCAGAAACAACTACAGTCGGACCTCTATTTAACGAACCTCTATTTTGCGAACTTTTTCTTGGAACCAAGAACATTTTGTGAATTTCTTCGTAAAATAACCTCCACATAGCGAAGTGCATTCTCTATTTAACGAACTTTTTCTTGTGATCCAATATTTTTTTCTCCCTATTTCACAAAATATTTCTAAACATTTCAAACTTATTCTTTCTTTTAACACATTTTATGGTGATCAATGACCTTGAAGCTGGAAAATGTCAAAGCGAAAGTGCTTGAGCATCAGAGAAAAAAAATTAATTCTTCATGATGTGGATAAAGGCGTGAAAAAAAAAAGGATATTGCTTTAAAATTTGGTATTCCTCCAAACAGCTTATCAACCATGATAAAAAAAACTGTGATAAGATACAAAATTATGATTCATCGAATTCTTGTTCAAAACGTTTAAAAGCATGTGGCTATGAAGATGTGGATGAGGCAGTTTTTAAGTGGATAGTGTGAAAAATAAAAACAATACAGCAATGAATTGCGATGAAGAAGAAGATAAGATGGAAATGATCATGATGCAGAAATCACCAAACCTTCGTATGATGAAATGCTAAAATTCATTAATTTTAATAAAAAATTATTTTTTAAAATTGAAAATACAGTGTATTCCTGGACAATGATTTGTTTTATTCTTGTTTTCCTTGCAGATTAATTTTTGATGGGTAAAATATATAAAACAAATAGATAATAATTTACAAAATAATGGTGTGATTAATGACTTTTCTAATAATATTTAGTGTTTATGAATTTAAAATCTGTTTTGTGTACTTTAAAGTATTTTAAAAGGTGAATCTCTATTTAACGAATTTTCCATATAACGAACTTTTTTTCGGGATTTAGCGACTTCGTTAAATAGAGGTCCGACAGTATGATGGAAAACATCATGAGTGGGTTTAGTTTATTGTCTAGACATAGAATCTGCAAAAATAAAAACTTTCTTCATTCCGAGGGGTGATCGTCCCCTTTTGGGGTCACCCCCTTCCCTCATACGAGAACCCCTTAGAAACAGCTACCTTCATACACTCAAAAAATATTGTTGAATCTTACAGAAAATCATAAATTAAAACTTCAAGAATATCGGAGGAAAATTTTCGAAATTTTTCCGAGGAGAATTTTACTGAAATTGTAAACATCCAGAACTGAAAAAAATTCTTTTCTCCGAGTTAAGGAATTTTCCCAAACTTTATCTCCAATAATTCCTATTCCGAAACAAAATTTCATAAGACTGCTATATACATTCTAAAAGGAGTACTATTAGCCCTATCCTAAACCTATTATTTTCCATTTATATTTGAATTTAACGGTTGAGAAGCGAGTGAAATTAGGTGTGCCATCAGCTGGCACACAGCTCCGCAAAGGGTTAAGCGAGAACCACATCAGAATGCCTGCCAAAAAGGATGTTTAGGGAAAGTAGAGACATTTTTATTCATAAGCGATTTAATTTGGCATTTTAATGCACAGTAAAGAGGGATCGATGGCAATTCTAGTTAGCAATTCTCACTCGTCCGAGTTTTGTCTCCTTCGGCACAAAGAAGGCGGCGAGGCGACCTTCGGTGAATTTATCAATGAATTCTTCATTCCGTCGGTTGGGTTGCATATTTAGATCGGATTTGCTTAAAAGTAAAGGCAGGGATGCTCGAAATTCAAGATCATGGTTTGGTTGCGAAATATTTGCGAGTGTAGAAAACAGTATGTCAAAAGGCAACGTGAAAGTTGCTGGTTTCGAACAGAGCCGTCTTTACAAATTTGAGTGTTCTCAGCTAGAGAAATTTGGCGCTCCATGAGTGCCGAAACTAGGAATTTGAGAGCCTTCACTCTTTAATATAGCACTCTATAGTGGGATTAAAGAACCAAATATGAGGTACTAAAAAGACATTAAGTATCATCGCGCATCCGGTCAAGTTTATTACTGATAATGTAGGTAACTGATATGACACGCATGTTCAGGATTTTCTCATTGATTGTATCTATATGAAAATTTTTCTATTGATATATATGTTTATGTAGCATTACAAAATCGATTATTGTCTTGTTACAAGCCCTAATCATATTTCTACATTTAACATAATTAAAAATTATAATTAAATTATTTTTTGGTTCAAAGTAAAAATAAAATTATCATTGTAAATTTTAAGCCCCTTTGGATTAATGACTGCTCTGGTATACAGACGCAGAGTCTGTACTGTCCACACCATAGACGGTCAGTTTTTTTTATTTCGGCTTGCTATTCTGACGAGTTTCAACGAGGGAGTTGGCGATAATAACAACGATAAGATGAAATTAGGTCTAAAAGTGGCAAATGTAATAAGTACTGTAGTGCATCGTGCTCCGTCTTATTCCGTATGTTTATAAGACAGTATCCACCTCCGGACATGGGGAATTCCTTTTGTCTAGTGATTAAGATGCTCGACTCGGGATCCACAGGTTCTAATCCCGTACAGCCACATTGGTGACTACCGGACGAAGCAAGCCCAACACCTACTTTCAGTCCCATTACTAGGTGGCAGCACCAAAAATCACATCAATTCCATCTACTACCACATCCAACAGATGGCAGCACGTCAACTTCTACATCAAGCTCTCCCAAATTCAAAAGTCTATGACCATTTCATAGCACAAAGTCTGTGACGCACTTCACGGCACAAAGTCTATGACGCATTTCATAGCACAAAGTCTGTGACGCACTTCACGGCACAAAGTCTATGACGCATTTCATAGCACAAAGCCTGCGCGTGCCTACACAAATGGGAGGCAGCAATCTGCACATATTCACGCAGCACAATTATCGCTTCCTTGATATTCAAATAATATCAAAACAAGCTGGGGGATACTCCTGTAGTGCATCGTGCTCCGTCTTATTCTGTGATGTTTATAAGCCAGTATCCACCTCCGGACATGGGGAATTCCTTTTGTCTAGTGTTTAAGATGCTCGACTCGGGATCCACAGGTTCCAGGTTCTAATCCCGTACTGCCACAGTACCAAAAGAGAAGATGATGGGAAATAAAAAAAAAAAAACTGCTTGATGAGCCCACAGAGACGTCACAGTGGCGACCTCTTTACAATCTTTTTTGAACTACTTTAGAGGACCACCAGACACTTTTCACGTTTGCCACACTATAAAGTATTGCTCATTTGACACTTTACCGTGAAAAATGGTGTTTGAACTTTTTTTGGTACTTAATCGTTTACCACTTTTAGTCTTCAAACAATAACGGAACAAAGAAGTAAAAGAGATTACAGAAGCTCTACTGTTCGTTTTCCAGAAACCATGGATATATTTGGTTGAGAAGCTGAATTTAAAAAGATAAAAACGATGAAAAAAATAAAAGCTTTATATTAAGTTCAATAAATAGTGATAACAATGATGTTTTTTTATAATTTTATTGAGTTGAACCATTATATATATGGGAAATTAATGATCAAACATTAGTTCGCACAAAAAAATTTTAAGTTATTCATTTGAAGAAAATACTGTGTGAATCTTTAGGTAAAATAAAATTTATTATTTTAAGAATCGGCAAAATTTTGTAATAATTTTGCTGTAATATATATATATATATATAATTGTGTATTCAAAACATTAACTTCAATCACACTCTTATTTCTAAAAAAAATGTGATTACATTATGAATCATACCTTCAAGAAGAGGAAAACGGAAGATGAGAAAGAACTTACCTAAAAAAAAGAAGAAAAATTATAAATAACAATATATTATAGTATTATAACAACAAAATAGAAACAAAAAATTAACAAGTAAAGTGCAAACAATTTGAGCAAAGGAAAAAAAAATGATAGAAATTATATTCTCAGAAAAATTTAAAGATTTTTTTCATCTTATATTGTATCTTCGGAATATTTTATATTTTAAATTTGCTAAAATTAAATTAGAACAAATGGTAATTCATTTGATGAAAAATCGACAAAGATTATTTGCTTATTTTTGAAAAATTTTGTAATTTTTTCTTCCAAAAATGTTTTTTAAATACATTCTCAGCGCGGAGAAAAATAATTGAAATTATATAACTGTATATAAAAAGAAATCTCTACAGAGCTATTCTAATTTTAAAAAAAGCACGTTTGATAACAGACATCTTTCATTTTAGGAAAATGTATTTGATGGAACACATTGACAAGAACTAGAGATCTTCCAATGCTATCGCTCTGAAGTCTCCCCCCCGCCATATATATATATATATATATATATATATATAATCAGTCTCTCCATTTTATTTCAACCTTTTTTGACTTTCATGACATTGATATATTGATATATCAATGTCAAATCTTTAAATTAATCAAAACATATGCTATATTTTTAATATATACAAATATTAATCCATAAATCAAAATCAAATTACCTTACCAATAATCATACAAATAAAATACAAAAGATAGTTTAATTGAAGACTATTACACTATGAAAAAAAGACAACCTAGAATTGTAATTCCAACAATCAAATGCCTGTCAGCCTTGGGAACCGATACGTTTCGTATTAAATCTATATTTTGTGGCGCCAACCCTCTGTGGTTTATATATATACACGAGAAAGTTCTATAATTTACACACCCTAACTTTTTATTTCATACTGGCTTGTAGCGAACAAAATTGCTTGTAACAATAAAATACACTTTTGATTCTTAAGTTATTTAAATTCTATTACAGAAAATATTTAATAACATTAGAACATTCATTAATTTCTTCACAAAAAGTTCAATTGAAACCTTCCTTTGAAGCTCGTACGGAAAACAAAAAGTAACCGCATATTACAAAAATGTAATAGTTCAATACAATCACACACACAAAAAAAAACTTTGAGGGAGAAATGATACAAAAAAATGGTCATTGTGCAACTACTTTAATTCACGAATCTCGCATCACTTTTCCCCCTTTCCATTTGTAAAAGTTATTAAATTACAGGTAAATTATTTCAATTATAGTTAATTAAAGTAGCTAATTACGAAAGTATACAAGAACAGGAGAATAATTGATCGTGCCTCTTTTTATGAAAGGTTTTGTATTCGTATATAAAAACAGGATTTTTTTAAAATATTTTTTTAGATTGTTGAAGAATTCCCTAACAAATCTGAATCATTAATCAAGCAAAATATATAAGTTTAAAATTCCCTATTTTTAATCATGCAATTCACTTCAATTTTGTTTTAAAATGTAATAAAAAGTCCAAACATCCTTTTCCATTGTGTTTCGATATTAAAATAATTATTTTGAATGCTTTTAGAAACATTATGATAATTAGTCGAAGAAGAGAACGCATGTGAAAATACGTCTAGTTCGTTTGCTCTTTTCCGACAGAATTAATTAATAATGAATCCCTTTCTGGTCTCAAGTAAAGTTCCTTTTTTTTTTTGCACATTATTATTAGGGTTATCATAAATCCGGATTTCAAGCTCACGTCCGGACTAGTGTCCGGATTTACGCTAGTGAATGCAGCGAGACAGAAATTTGGTTGCAATTGAGAAAATCTGACGTATTCGGAAGAGCTGAAAACATTCCGCCAATGAATGAAAATTCATTGTTTACATCCTTTATTGATGAGAAAGTGTTCACGGCATGTGGATAAGTCTGGTCTCAAGTAAAGTTCCTTCTTTTTTGCACATTATTATTAGGGATATCATAAATCCGGATTTCAAGCTCACGTCCGGACTAGTGTCCGGATTCACGCCAGTGAATGCGGCGAGACAGAAATTTGGTTGCAATTGAGAAAATCTGACGTATTCGGAAGAGCTGAAAACATTCCGCCAATGAAAGAAAATTCATTGTTTACATCCATTGTTGAAGGGAAAGTGGATGAGCCTTTATAAAGTCTCAAATTCAATCTGAAAATTAAAAGGTTTGACAGTTAATTTTAATTTGTTTTTTGTTATCATAATTTTGAATTAGCATTAATAAAAATTATATCTTCTTTGAATTCTGGTGCTTTAAATGTTTTTTTCAATTCTTCAAACTCTACGCTAGTATTATGAAAAAGGGTTGTTAGTAGGCAACTTTTAGAATTTTGAACTATGCTTTAATCCCCTCTCCCCGGCGTGTCCGGATTTCAACTAAAAAAAATTATGCTAACCCTAATTATTATTCATAATCTGTACAAACCCAATACGATTTACATTTCTAAATAAAGCTTAATAATTAGTAATTAACAGAATGCATTTAAATAAAATAATTTTTGAATTTACGATTGATTCTTAATTTAAATTCAGTTGTAAACTCAGTGCTGTTTGAACTGTTATATACAAAGATGACGGAACTCATAAAACAATCGCAGAAATTAGGAAAAAAAACCACTTCGAAGAATTATAGGGAAGCCACCACCTAACAGAGAAAAATAATCCATATACGAGCACAAAAATTGAAATGAACTGGCAACATATAAAATGTCAGAAACACCATCTGTGTTATTCGGCTTGTGCTTATCTGTGTTTTACTAAATTTTAACAAATCTTGGAATCTAGATTCGGGAAAAAAAACTGAACTAATGATAATAAGTATAAGTTCTGGCATTCTGACAGTGCGAAGATATATTTTCTTTAATAGCAAAATATATGTTTTAAATTCTAAATAACACAATCATTAGAAAAAATGCTTGCGACTACTGAAATTTATTACAGAAACTGTAGCCTGTTCATATGTGGCGCCATCTATTTTATAACTATAGAATTAAGGTTTTGCATCGTTTTGCATAAAATTTTAACTAGATTTGTACATATCTGATAATATCAAATACTCTTCTAATATCGATTTATTTGTGATTCTGAATGATATAGAATACAGTTGCGACAATATCGGCTATTACGTAAGTCTCCTAAGTGAATGATTATAAATCGAATTACTTTTGATTTGAAATAATTTATATTATTAGTAGGCAACATAAAACTGCAGTTACTATTAGACGATACAGAGCTAGTATTTCTATAGAATTTTTTACATTAATACTGTTGCACAAATAGAAAGAAAAAATAAACCACCACTGCATTTTCGATACTGCTTAAAGTTTTCAATTATATGAGAATACGAAGAGTTGCAAAAAAATAATAATTGAACACAATAATTTATGCTAACACATGTCTTCAAATGCTAAAGAATAAAGGAAAAACTAATTTGATCCATCGGAGTACAGCAATTATTGTAATTTACCAATTTGTTAACATTAAACATTTTAATATCAAATTATTATCCAAGTAACAGTGTGAATGAAGGAATCATAATTTCACATTTTGCTTATTTACTACACAAACTTTCTAACAGCAAAACATTTATAATCGCTTTCTGAATGGAAAATAATATTTCCGTCTTTCATTTTTCTTTAAGAGTATCAGTTTTGGAAATGGAATAATAAAATTAGCCTTAAAGAAAATTTTTGTAAAGTTTTTCCGAAAAATAATTAATTATGAAAAAATGGCAAGTAAATCAGGAGGTCTTGAAATAAGCAATTAATCAAAGGAAAAGAAAATCATTCTTCGGTACACAAAATCATGTCACTTTATGTTCCTTCAATAAAACGTACAGATGGCGCCACAGTCCACTTGTACGATTCTCTTCCGAAAATATACATTCGCCTATTAAAGGAAAAACTGTAATGCATAACTTCATATATATATATATTTTTCATACTATTATTTAATTATAAAACATGACGGGATTCAATTAGATACCTTTCTATACACTTTTTACAAAAGATTACAAAAATTTGCCAGAATGATAACATTTTCAATTACAATTATTTCATAAATATCCACGAATATAGTGAAATATTCAATGACTTTCAATAATAAGGATTAATTCCTAATTTAACAAAATCATGAATTAAAATTCGTGCCAAAAATAAGATTATCCAAAAACTATGTAATGATAACTATTGAAAAAAAAAATTAATAAGATAAAACATTGAAACTTGGCGTTCATGGTGAAGCCTTTAATAACATTTAACTTACAAGTTATTCAAATCACAGCCCAAACTCAGATGCTACTCTGCTTCGTAAAACACAGTAAAAGTAAAAGAAAAATCAATTCATATTTATTGCGCTTATTCTTAAAATTATCAATTACCGTTAGCAGAATAATTTCGCGCTCCAACCGAGTTACTAGAATCAATTTCTCTCTTTTTAAAATCAGGAATCGCCTTATTAGAAATTACACCATTGTTAAATTAAGAATTCTGGTGAACAGCTAATAAAAATATATTTAAAAAACAAAGGCCAGATAAATTCTCGATGAATTATCTTCCGAGTCATTTGTCAATAAAAGATTTTTTCAAATGAACGATGAAATTTTCTTAAATAATGCAATATTTAAAATGTAATTTTTCTTGATAGGAACTAAACAATACAAAAACACTATAATGAGAAAGAAACAATTGAAAACACACCGAATGCTGATTGAAGATGAATTTGAAGAAAAGATAAGAAGAGACGAATATTAATAGCTCGTGTTTATGCATGAAACCTGTTGAAATAAATTGAATTAGAGGTTGCAGAGGCTGAAGGATTCTGCCAAAGTTGTATTTTTCGATTTCTCTCGAAAATGAAGGGCGGTGGTGGGCAGGCGAATATTGATGACATATCTAGACATTATAAGCTTCCACATGAAATAAAAATTATCGAAATCGGTCCAGTGGTTGGGGCTGGGGGGACTGGTCCCCTGGTTTTGCCAATTATTTTAAATATATAGATTTATTTGAAAGCTAACTTTTTGCTAGAAGTTCTAAGAACAGAAATATAATAGATGCAGACAATATTCGAAGGCAATCAAATATATTTTTTTACTAATATCACATAAATTTAGGAACTATTGAAAACTTATGGAACTAAAATCCGAAAAACATCTTATTCTTTCACACTGGCAATTTATTACAATCGTGATAATTTTTCAGTACTTTTTCAGCGTTTCTGTAAGTCATTTAGGGACACAGGTTATTTGTTCACAAACACATTTTACGTTGATGTCTTAGAATTGGGATGCAACGAATATGTGGCCTATATAACTAAATATTTTTGTAACGAATATCACAACTTATTTAAACAAGTTTTATACAATTTATCATTGCACAGCCTGAAATTATGATGCAAGAACAATAATTTTTCAGGAGGAAGTCTATTCAGTTTGGTTTCACACCTATATAATACCAACTAGGGATGCAATGAATATTCACTATTAGGCCTATTCGGCCCTTTCAAGAACGTTCGGTTTGGCTGAATGCTCAACAGATATTCGGCAGAATAAATTCACGATGGAATGTTTTTAAAAAATGTCGTTTTAAATATATTTAATACAGAATATTGCAGAATTACATTCCGGTACATTTATTATTATAAAAAAAAAACTAACATTTATCCAATTTTAAGCCATTTAACATTTATCCAATTTAATCAATGCCGCATATTCGGCATTCGACCTATTCGGTCTTTTGCCGAATATTCGGCTGTCCGAATACTAAGCAGGTATTCGGCCGAATATATTCAGGATAATAAATTTTTTAATGTGATTTTAAATACACATTTAACAAAGAATTTTCCAGAATTACATTTCAGTGCATTTATTATAGAAAAAAAACTTACATGTATCCAATTTTAAGTTCAATAGTGCATAATGTATTTAATAATATAATATCGCGAATCCTTTATAGAAGTGTGTTCCTTATGGTTTCATATATATTACCAGCTTCAAAAAATAAACAGTCACTATATAATGCTTGCAGGTGCTGAAAGATATTTTCTTGCTAAATTTGCGAACCTTGGAAATTTTTTATCATTTTCCCCCACCAATTAAGTAGAAACCCCATCCTACCTATTAGAATTTCTTCATCAAAATAGGAATTTACTTCTAGCAATTCTAATTTATGTATTCAATTTTCTTCTGTGTTATGTTCTGCAATGATGACTCTTCTATTTCTTTGAAGCAATCCCAAAATAATGAAGATTTTTATTTCTCAATGTTGGAATTAAGATATTTAATATATTACAAATATACATATAAAGGTATTAGCATTTTTTTAAAAATACAAACAATAAAAAATCAATTTTATTTTATCTTAAATTACTTTTCATTTACAATGAGAAAAATATTTCATTTACAATCAAAAGCGAAATGTTTTTAAAAGTATTCGGCCAAATCACTATTCGTTACATCTCTACTTAGAATATGGTTTATACATCAAAATAAATAAAAAAAACATTAAAAAAGGAAATTATAAATGTGGAAGGGTAAAAAATAATAGTAGACAACGACAAGAAGTAAGAATCTGGTGAATAACTTCATCAGAGGCCAGACATTCATGCAGATTCTGGCCTCTGATGAAGTCATTCACCAGATTCTTACTTCTTGTCGTTGTTTACTATTATTTTTTACCCTTCCACATTTATAATTCCCTTTTTTAATATTTTTATTATTTATTTTGTACTTGGCAATTTTTTCCTGGATGATGCTGCACTTGCGCACATCAATTGAATTGCTTCTAATATTCTTTGTCTTTTTAGATATTCTCAATTTTTTGTCTTTTTAGATATTCAATGTATATACATCAATTAACTTGTTGAAAAGACCAGACGTAGTTTTCAACAATTCAGTCATTTGACCACATTTACTACAATTGCTATAGTAATAAATATAAACTTTGAAATGAACTGCAGTTTTAGGTAGCTGAAATAAAATAAAAATTTAATTTTTTCCGCAAAAAGAGGGGGGTCACCGCCCCCTACCTCGCCCTTCCCCCCAAAGTCGCTGCCACTGCACAATAAAGTATCTTGCAAGGTAATGTCGACGATTTTCTGTATAAAATTGTTTTTAAAACAAAAACTTTACAAAGCTTATCACTTCAAATGTTCAAAAAGATTATGATCAAATTTCTTTTTTGTTTCTCTATACCACTGCGTGTCCTCAGTATATTCTTGAATGAAGAAATAAATAAATAAAATGTTCTAAAAAATTCAAAGGTGTTTCTCATTGTTTATACAATGTATTAAGCCGAATTCTTCATGCAATAAATTATGGCCAGGCTTAATAACATGTGGATGAACAACTTCAATTTCTTTTTAAAAGTACAAATTACAATATAAATTGAAATCTATAATGAAAAGGACTTAAAACTAAAAAATTATAAGCGAACTTAGTGCTGCCATCACTTTTCTCAGAAAAAAAAATTATTCAAAAGAATTTTTTAAAAAAGGAGTAATTTCCAGTAGCTGAAAAAAAATCTTAATATAATTGAAAATCTACCAATTCTTTTGATAATCATAAAACTTGTTAGAGTGACAGAAGCAATTGTCACGGACATTTCATAGATATTAATATTTCTGAATCATCGTAAAAGATACTTTATACAAGTTGAGTTGATTTGACGCATACATTGACTGAATGAAACAGAAATAAATGAATATTAAATCGCACATTAATCTGTCATCGTGCATTTTTTTAGAAAAATAAAATGGCAGGTAAAAAATTAGATAGATGGCAATGAAATATTTTTACATATTTTAAAGGACAATTACCTAAAATATGGAGTGGAAGCGATAAAGAAACGAGGTTCTTTCTGAATCGCTGAATGTATTTAATGGCATCCGGCGTTTCTGTTACTTAATCTGCATAAAATTAAATAAAAATAGTCACTACTCATGTTATCAACAGGTAACCACGATCCGAAACGAACAAGAAAAACCTGCCTGTTAAAGATGCCTCACACGCAACGATCTTTCGGCATGGATTCCTGAAGGAATATGTTTAAACTTGTTTCGTACTTTTTATTGCAACGCGTTTTTTTTTTCTTTTAACTTTGCCCACTGTCCTACTTCTTCGTTACTATTCTAGACGCGTTCTTTTTTTCATTTCTTATAGAGGTGCAGTATATATCATTTTGTTCCAACTCAAACTATGGGAGCAAAGAAAATAAGAAAGTCTAGAAAACGCTGAATTATATATATCACCGAGTCGTTTGTAACTTTAGATCAAGGTTACTGTAACGAAAAAGTTTCCCATACGGATGTGTAACGGCTAATCGTGACGACATACGAGTCACTAGGAAGAGAAGAAATTACTTTAGAAGACAGCTATCCTCTCTTTAGGGAAATGCTGGTTAATTCAATTGAAATCAACATTATTATTGTCGTGTCACACTTTCAAAATTTATTTACTTTACAAAAAGAAAAATTAATCCATTTCATTCTCAACATTATTTTTGTACTTAAAAAAATTAATTTACATGATGTTTAATTTAATTTAGCGTTACTCTGCACTGCAGAATTTAACAGTTAAAAAGCCGTGTGCTTACTGCTAGGTGGTTTCTTTATTTAAATCTTAGTCAGTCATAAAATCATGTGTATGCCATTTATTTGAGCATGTTGAGTATCATAAAGAAAGTATTCATGAATCTGGTATATTTTTGAACCTTGGGTATTTAAAAGTAATACACAACGCATATATATACTAAGATTCTTACAGGATTAATGTTGCAAATTTAATGATGTGATTAATTGCTTAATGCAATTTGCTTTAAAATGTTGACAACAGCAATCTAAATTTTGAACTATTGATCATGAGTATTAGTTACTGGTTACATAATAATTGTTAATCACATTCAAAATTCACGACATCACATTATTATTCAAAGACGACTCAAATTCACAGTGCGTAGAAACTATAGGATAGCTACAAAAACTGTGAAAAAAATTTCCCTGACTAAACTTACAACATTTCCCTGATTTATGGTTACTAATTGTATTAGTTTCCTGGCTTTCTCCCTACTCAGAATCACTGTATGTGTACAAGATACATTATTAAAAACACTTTTATCAGTTATTTAATATGAAAAATATTTTTATGAAATTTAAATTTTAAAAAAATGGAATGAATATCCTAAAAATCTATTACATTTCTTATATATAAAAAATACTGGAAATTTTAACAAAATACTTTGCTTCCAAAACTGTATAAGAATTCTAAAAAAATTAAAACTACTCTTTGCACAACAAGTTAAATTATATTAACAGTACAGGTTATTATGATCTTTGCTCAAAACTTTAAAACAATTCAATAACTAATTAGTGCTCTTTGCACGAGTACCAGAATAGCATGTTGTAGCATAAATATAAAAATAGTATAATTATGCGTACCTAAATAATATATATTTTAGCAAAGATTTAAACAAGAGAAACTGCCAAAATATTACTTCAAATCTTTATTCTTTAACAAATCATAAGAAATTAATTGCTCTAATCAAAAACTTATGCTTTTATAAATGCATATAAGTTTTTTTAAATTCCATTTATTATTACAAATAATGCTAGACATAAGATACTAATTTACAGATAACTCAAGTAACAAGTAACTCAAGTAGTTCATTTTCCCTGACTTTTAGATATTTTTACGAATTTCCCTGATTTTTCCAGATCGATAAAATTCCCTGACTTTTCCTTGATATCCCTGATTTTCCCGGTTCTGTCGCCACCCTGAACTATGAATGGCCGTCTCACCGGTGGATGACGTAATGTACGTTTTCATCTGACGTAGAAGGAAAAATATCCATGAATTTAAACAGTTTTGTTTAATAGTGTCTAATTTCAAAAAAACATATGGATAATCAGTATTTAAAAATAAAATAATTCAAAATACGAGGGTCATCCAGAAAATAAAGACCGTTTAGTTATGCAAAATGGAAAACGCAATATTTACTGGAAAAAACAATTCTGTTACATACCGGAAGTTTCCTTCACTTCTCTACATAAGCACCTCCTACATTTAAACATTTGTCGCATCTGTCCACGAGCTTCAGAATTCCCATGTCATGCTCTTCTGCCGCCTGTTCATTAAGCCAGGTGGTCACTGCATTCAGCAACTCTTCATTATTTCCAAAACGTTTACCGCCCAGAAACTATTTCAACTTAAGGAAAAGATGGAAATCGCTAGGAGCAAGGTCCGGACTATAGGGTGGATGATCAAAAAGAGGAGTGATCTGCGCGGCGGAAATGCGCGAGCGGTCTTTTGTTTGAATTCAGTGAACACCTGGTTTAATGAATTGGCGGCAAAACACTAATGGCATTGGAAAGCATGTATGAAGTATTTGTAAGGTCTGTCTGCGATAATTAAAATTTATGTTTGTTAAGTATCGATACAAAATAATAAACTCCATTAGCAGGGCAGCCGAGAGCCGCGCCGGGCCCCGGGGTAAAGTACTGTCATATGGCCCCACAGCGAACTATAGTCATGGATTAAAATAAATACACTTTAAAATAAGGAAAAAATATTTTTCCTTATCTGGGGGTGGGCTCTCTTCTAGGGACGGGCGAACCTACCAGTTTTTTTGCTTCGGTTAACCGGCTTTTTTTCGGTTATTTTTTGTCAAGTTTATTACCGGTTATTTTTTTAAAATCCAATAACCGGATAAAAAATTGAATCGGAAGATAGCTTTGATTAGACTAACATTTACCAAGTTATGAATTTCATCATCTTAGACCAATCAACGACAACCGCTTCCTCGAGGCGTCTGTTGGTTGGTGGATGACTGAAAGAGTCTTTATGAACAGCTAAATATTGGTCAATGGATTGATTTAATGCAGAAACAATATTAATAAAAAATTTGTCTACAAATGACGTTTGTATTTTATTTAAAAAAAAACCGAAAACCGGTTATTTTGAGCGGTTATAACCGTCAGGTTAAACCGGAGGTGAAAAAACCTGAATAACCGAAAACAAGTCATTTTCGTAATAACCGCTATCCCTACTCCCTTCTAGGCCCTTTCTCTCCGCGGGCTTGTCCATTAGTGTAAAATGTCTTGTTCTCAGAGCAGTGAGTGTAGCTTATAATGGAATCAATTCATACGATGTTGCAGTCAAACAACACACGTAACAGCTCTTGTCAGTTGTCATTCAGCATGAAACAGCGTGTTGTATTACGCTACGCTATGAAAGTCGTGTCCTTTTTACCTTCTCGTACACGAAGTATACAAATAGAAAGTATTATAATCGTCAACAAATTCGAACTCGAGATTTTGACGAATCTCCACGTTTTAGACCTCCCTGAGTTCGAAAAACACAATTTTGGAATCATGTCTGTCTGTCTGTGAACACGATAACTCGAAAACTATTAGAGCTACGGGGATGAAATTTTGTATGTTGTCTTTAAACATAAATTGTAGGTATCTATCAAATTATGGACAAAATCCGTCAGCGGGAAGTCTGTCTGTCTGCGGTCATGCGAACACTATAACTCAAAAACTTGAATAGCTAGATGGATAAAATGTTGTTCACAATTTTATCATCATGAATGTAGGTCCGTATAAAATTTTGGGCCAAATCCGCCGAAGGGCTGACTGTCTGTCGGTCTGTATAATTTACTTTTGAAGAGAATCCGTCATCTCCACGCGCATGCGTACTGGAAGCAATGTTCTGTGCACGCGAAAGGAACGAAATTTCATTACGGAGTAGCGAATTACGTCAGCTTTCCTTGAGCCTGTAAGAGCGGAAAATCGTTACGCATCTCTTTGAATTTGGTTTTTACCTAGATATTTTTCAATTGAAAAACCTTCTGATAGTCATTGGATTCTGGGTAACAATAGGTTCGAATTTTTTTAGCCACGCGGGGGGAAGGGGAAACGGCACCTTTTTGGGGAAGTATACGAGAAAGTTTAGGGGGGAACACTCCCGCTGGTTCCTCCTGTGAGATACGGAATGGATTCCAAAACTGAATCGGCACTGAACTGTCAGATATCACTTAAAATATTTTTAATTCTGAAAGTTTAGAGAATGTTATAAATGAATTTCACAATAAAAGGAGAAAAACTGGAATCTTTATCTGTTCGTTCCATGAAGTAAAATCAATCAAAATTAAATAATGCTTAAATCAACAATCTAAAATAAAATTGCCAATTACTTTAAAAGTGGTATTGGACACAGAAAACATAAAAATTCATAACCAAAGCTGCTTTATCATTTTTAAATCCAGCAACTGACTGTACAGATACATGAATTCACTAAATAATTAGGATATACTTGGCCATTTTGCAAGTTAAAATTATTTTTCCTTAATACTTTCGGGTTAATTACTCTGATTTTTTAAAAGAATTCAGCGCCAGGACTAAAGTCCGTTAATTCAAAACGTGATTTAGGTCTTATCTCTTATAACAGCAAGAGATAGCCAAGCGCGTGTTACGAATTCATTATGTTAATGAGTTCATATCTAAAGTGCACTCTGCAATTAAACTTTTTGAAGTCTGGTGCAAAGATAGCAGCATGAAATTGTTTCTCCGAGCCTTTTTGAATTAAAAATGAGACGGAGAAAAGAAACAAATGCCTTCGCCATTTTCCCGCCAGTATATTTTGCTAGCATGTGAGCAGTTTCGTTTAATAAGTAGCAAATATTCTGGCAAAGAATAATTTCCTTCTTTTATTTCTAATGAAACTGGGTAAGTATTTAAGCTGTACTATATTCAGTCAAGCATAATTCATCGGTCATAGACCAAAATTTAAATAAAAGTTTCAGAAAGGAATGACAGTTGCAATCACTTGAGGCTGTTGCGTTTGTACGCTTAAAGATGTATTGTCATCGTTTATGTCTACATCTGCTGTTTATTGTCTATACTTTTCTTTCTTTTTATTTAATTTTTGTTTAGTATATGTATTTTTTTTCAGAAAGGAACTTTGACATCTTTCATTTTGTAAGCAAAAATAAAAAAAAGTAATAAGGAATTTGTTGGCAACAGTTGATTATTCAGAACTCCTACGTCAGCTGCCTATGACGTATATTACGTCACAGCTGGTTTATAAGTCCTACTTGGTTATACTGTACCTCTCTGACGCTTTTTCTATTTTGTGATGTCGATGCAGCATGATGTGTTAAGTGTAATAACATGCTCTCTACTCGTCTACTGTGATGTTTAGTAAGTTATGAATCAGTTAAAAGTTAAACACAACTACTCGAGTTATGTTTTCGTAGATAAACTATTCTACTGAATGTTATACTTATTTCATTATGACTTTCAATAAAGAAAGTGTATCTATCGGATGTCTGTTATTTCAACGGCTACCAACAGAACTAAAAACCATTTTTATTAATTAATTAAAAATAGGTACAATTTAAAATATATTGAACAAATTTAAAATCCGAATGAGCTTCGACATAAAAAAGATCATTGGTTCAATTTTTATGAATGATTTCTGTAGTATAATAGATAAATTTATGAATTTTATACTTGAATCAATATATTTATACGTCTTTTAACTTTATAACTTCAATATTGTTTCCAGAAAAATGGCCGATATTTTTTATAGATTCTTATAACAGGACTTGATTTTATACATACTCAATAGATGGCAGCAGGGAGTTTTTATATTCATTCGACCGTAATAAATTTGGGCGTCTTGAAGCTGCTTGTGTCATTAACCTGTGCAGTGTATATTTTGGAATTCTACGAGTTAACAATTTATAACCAAACGAGTGGTATAAAGCATTTTCTAATCATCCGAAAACCAAACACCTGTAACTTATAAGAATAGCTCGACATTTTTGTGGTTTACTCAACTCAGTTTATTCTTGTTCCAAAAGTGCAATTTTTGCATTGTAAAATTTTTTAAGATTCGATTTATCAGCGTTAAAACAAACATTTAGGGGAAAATTTCGAGCCCTTATAAAGTTTTAATTTTATGATAATCAATAAAGACGCATCTACGACCTTGAAAATTAGAAATGCATTATCAGACCGGTTATTAATAAAAGGCACGGCAATAAAATGAAAACTTCTGTCTTCAGGAATTTTATAACA
>BGPR01001557.1:157303-202305 GCA_013235015.1 Araneus ventricosus
TTTTGAGAAATCTTAGTAGTCAGAGGGTTAAATAGGTAAAATAGGTAGAGTTGCCATAATTGCCAAGCATTGATATGGGACGCTTAAGTGTTAAATAAATAAACCATGAAAAACGTGAGTGGGTAACAGTTTATTTTTCTAATAGTCTACTAATTTTACTAATGGGGATAAAAAAATCAATCAAGTTTAAGCAATCTATAATAAAATGTACACATAGAATAATAAAAATGATGAGAGGCCAATCCTCTTTAGCCCAGCCATATTTTAAAGTTGATTTTACTTTCTTAATTATATCAATTTCTTCTTTCACATAATTATAGAATTGGGCGCAAATCATTTTAAAATTGTAATGTTACAGAGTATAGGGAGAAAATGAGACGAATAGTAAATACAGGACTGATGGTGTTCCACTGTCAAACGAGGGTTGACCAGAAACTGTAACTATGAAGCACTTGTTATGAAAATTTCAATTTATGAAAGCGCATTCTTGATAAGAAAACAGTAGATATGAAAAACGAAATTTTTTGTATTGATTAACTTTGACCTTCTGGTTATTTATAAGATTCTATAATTAATTTGAGCTGTGTTAATCCGAGCCTGCGCATGGTGTTACATTGTCAAACGAGGGTTGACCAGAAACTGTAACTATGAAGCACTTGTTATGAAAATTTCAATTTATGAAAGCGCATTCTTGATAAGAAAATAGTAGATATGAAAAAGGAAATTTTTTGTATTGATTAACTTGACTTTCCGGTTACTTACAAGATTCTATAATTAATTTGAGTTGTGCAGATGCTATTATTTTTTTTTATTTAATACTTATTCAAAGACTACATTCATTTTAGAACATTCTGCATTTTAAAAGTTGAGGAATTTTCACAACATTTCATTAAAATGTAAAAAACAATCATCAAATTCTTAATTCAAAAACTCCGTTAAAACAAATATTGTTCAAGTTTAAAAAATTTTGTTATTAGAAAATCACATCTGGATCCAATTCTTATTTATCATTCCGTATTAGAGGACAAAAATAGTAAAACTTATATAAAATAAGAATTCATTAATATAAAAATTTCACTTAAAGAAAAACTAAGTAAAGCAATGAATGAGTATCGAAAAAAAAAAAAGAAAACTGTACTTAAAAAATAATATTTCGAACCAGTTCTTGTTGAATGCAATAAATGCATTTCTGAAGAAGAAACTCAAGTTTCCGGAATTTCCAAAATATCATTCTACCACAAGAGCAGCAAACGACTTTAAAACTTTTAAGATTAAATAATAATACTCGCAGACAGAACTAAAACATGACGATAATTTACGGATACCGGAAAATGGTAATGGCCTCTTCCATAAACTTCACTTTTATAAAGATAACTTTTACTTTTTCCCAAATTTAATTGGTATAAATATTTATGCTCTGTCATCGTGACTTGCTTAGTTGAAAGGCGTGATATCTGAGAATTCTAAAATTGCTTCATTTTATATTTCTACTTTAATTCAAAGTGAAGCTAGAAAAACACAAATATGACTTTAGAATAACACAAATATGACTTTAGAATAACACAAATATGACTTTATTTTATTGAAAAATATACGAAAGGACCATAACGTGGCTTTTCCAAAGCTAATTTTTCGGTTGGTTCTCTATACAAAAAACAGAAAATAGCTAGAAGTTATATATAAAGGAATTTTAATAAAATTAGAATATTAAAAATTTTAATATTTGGTATGTGTTTTGGACTAATGTCTGGGTTGCATATTTTGATTTAATGATTTGTATTACATAACACTAATGAAATGTTAAGTAAAAAATTGCTTTTTTCCAGGTAACTGAATATTTTAATAAATTCAGAAAATATTTGTGGTTTATTTCAAAGTTTAGAGCAATATCTTTTGTGAGTTACACATCTTTATTATATGCAGCCTAAAGAAAATCCAAGTATATTGAACAAGGATACTTTAACACATTATACAAAATCTTCCACTACCGCAATCGGTATAAGGTTGCAAACGCATCTTAAAAATTCATGAAAATATTATTCGATTCTATATAACAAACTGCACATTTTTATTATATACAGTCTTAAGAAAATCCAAATATATAGAACTGAATAACACAAGGATACTGTAAGATGTTATACAATATCATTCAAAAACTTCTAACTCAGTCAGTATTTGCCAACGAATCCTAAAAATTCCATGAAAATATTGTTAAATTCGTATCGTGCTCATTTCACATGCATGATTACCTAGAAATTGCGTTGGATATTTGTTAAAAGAAAAAAGTGCTCCAAACGTTGGCAGACATCATAAGCAATAAAAACTTTGTCTCGGTGAATACATCCCAATGTTTTCCAATTGTTTCGTGTTTACGTTCGAGTTGTCTCTTTAAAAAAACGGATTGAACGTGCTTCGGTGGTGCAATAAATAACGATCACAATAACAGCAACGGAAACCGTACGGCATCTCATCGATTGTGGGTTCTATTTTAGCAATAAACATCGGCGTCTGGTAACCATTACTCATTCAATGTCAATATTCGGTTTCGTGAGCCGTCTGTAATAAATTGATGTCGAACGGTTGGGCCAAGAATGCGGCGAAACTACCAGAACAGTCTATCTCTCCTCTTTTATTTCGAGCGCTATCACTAAGTTATGCGGTTCTCAAATGTTGATCACGTACTGAATAAAATGTATCTGACAAAAGTTATTGCATTATTTAATGTTTAGCAAGGTATTTAATCATTGTAGCGTCGAATAACGGTATATTACCGTTTCCATTATGTATACCAAATACAGCGCGTTGATCAAATAGGCAACAAGATTGAAATCGTTTGAACGTTGTGCGAGATTTTGACGAATCTCCACGTTTTAGACCTCCGTGAGTCCGAAAAACACAATTTTAGAATTGTGTCTGTCTGTCTGTGAACACGATAACTCGAAAACTATTACAGCTACGGGGATGAAATTTGGTATGTGATCTTTACACATAATTTGAAAGTTTCTATCAAATTTTGGAAAAACTCCGTCCACGGGAAGTTTGTTTGTCTGTACGTCCGCGGTCATGCGAACACTTTAACTCAAAAACTTGAATAGCTAGATGGATAAAATTTGGTACACAGTTTTATCGTCATGAATGTAGGTTCGTATCAAATTTTGGGCCAAATCCGTCAAATGGTTGAATGTCTGTATAATCGCATACTTGTAAAAATTATATCTCATAAGCCCTTTGGCTTAGATAAATAAAATTTTGTATCACGGATGCTAACATTAATTATAGATCTGTGCCCAAATTTCGTTTCAATCGGTTAAAAAAGAGGCGTTCAAATCGCATATTCAATTTTTTAATCCGATTCTCCATGCGTATGCGTACTGGTAGCAATCTGTGCACGCGGAAGGATTACGTGACTTTGTCCTTGAAGCAGCAAGAGTGGAAATCGGTACGCATTTAATCGGAATGCATTTCTTTGATTCTTTACCTAAATATTTTCTGATAGTCATTGGATTCTGAGTTCGAATTTTTTTATCAACACGGGGGGAGGGGAAACAGCACCTTTTTGGGGAAGTATACGAGAAAGTTTAGGGGAGACCACTCCCGCTGGTTTTATTTGGAAAGATTTGGGATGGCGTTATTCGATTCATACAATCACAGACATAAAAAAAAAATTCAATTTTTCTTTCACCGAAGTTATGAAAATGTATAACCTTAATAATACTTTTTTGCACCTTATATAATGTAATAAGTTAAAGTTTTCTCAAATTGGATTCGTCATATTTTATCAAAATCTGAACGGAGAATGAAAATAGAATGTATGAAAATATCGTGCAGAAACATTCCAATTTAGTGTTCATGTAGTGAATGTTCCACGCATTTCTAGGAACAAATCTAAATAGCACCACAAGGTTGTAGCCGTATCAGAAATTGAGAGAGATTTCATACAAGAAAGCTATTACGATATGTTTCAAATCATACTTCTCACAGTCTAATTTTTATAAAAAATATTTAAAGTAAAAAGATACCATTTCACATTTTTTTCCGTTTTTGATTTAGATTATAAATTTCGATTTACTCATTATGTCCTAACAAAATCTTTCATTTACCACCATGGCAGAAAAGTTTATTTTTACTTTTCAACTATTTCGATAGAAATGAATGTAGGGAAAATAATTTTAAAAATTACTTTTGAACGAAAATTTGTAATTAAAACTATCAATTTTAAAAACTGTAAGTGTTTTCTTATAATTTATTTATTAAAAATTATTCCGCTTCAAGCAAAAGTAGTGAAATGAACAGACTATTTATTAAATATTAACATATTTTAATTTCAAAAACCCAAATGTAGGTGATGCGAATATACATCGCAGAGCAGAGTAAGGCTAATGTAAATATTTACTTTAAAAGCAAGTTCGAACATTTTCATCAAAAAAGAGGAACAAACTTGATATATATTTTTATAATCGAGAACACGATAGAAAATTATTTATAATTACATAAATTCGAGGCAAATTATTCAAAGAATTTGCATGAACAGTTTATATTGCAAGATAGTAGATGAATATAAGAATGTAAAAATCTATAATAAATGCTAATCACGGATGTGTTTTAAATGACAGTATTTGTAAAAGACAATACAAAGTAATGACAGAATTTTTCGCAGAAAGGAAAGGGTGTTAAAGAGGAAGAAACAAATTATTTCCAACGTAAAATTATTAAAAGATATGAAAACAACACTGAATAAAAAAAGGAAAGCTTAATAATTTTCCATTTAAAGTAGAAAACTCACAAAATAAATAACTATTACCGGTACTATCCTTACAGATTTAGATAACTTTTTGTATTCTAGTATTTCTCGGTTGGGCGAAGTCCCGAATAATTGAACAAAATCGGTACAAAATATAATGCACTTATAAATAAAAACTAGTGCAAAATTTATAACAGCTATTTGCATTTATTCGAAACATGACATTAAATACAATTTAGAGATTTTTTGCATTCTATTAAAATTAAGTACAGGATGTACACAAATGAAGTGACTTATTTCAAAAATTAATAAAAAAAAATTGTTGGAACTACGGTTTTTTAAAAATAAGAGCGCATCTCAAAAAGTTTTTTTTTTTCCAGATAGGTAACGCCGTGTTACGACGCCTTTCTAAATTTGTTACAGCAAGAAAATTGCGTACGCAATAGCTACCGATCAGCAGAAGCCGATGCGTGTTTTCTGGTTCCATTTTTAGTTTTTCTTGAATTTCACAAAAACTCTTCAGTTTTCACACTACATGTGAATTAAAAAAATTAAAGAGCGAAAAATTCCCTACAAATACACGCTTTTATTTTTCTTTCAGTTTTAATATTTTCTCAGATAATGGCTCTAAACAAATTTTTGATTTCCAGTAACTTATGACCCCCTAGACCACCGAAATGGCATGTTACCTATCCGAAAAAAACTTTTTGAGATGCGCTCTCATTAAAAAAAAAAAACACCGTATATCCAACATTTTTAGTTTTTGAAATGAGTCACTTCATTTGTGTACACTCTGTACACTAACAAACTTAAAAACAAAATCAATAATCTAAGAAGACAATGAAGCAATTAAAATCCAGTATGTGAAGTTTTGACTTTGACAAAATTCTCAAGCATTGTTAGCATCCATAAGTTCATTTCAATACAATTGCATACAATACAATTCCTTATAATTCTAAAACAGTTGCTACCCGATCCTTCAATTCGATTAACGCGCCTCTGATGTTCGATAACGTTCGAACGAGAAGAAATTTAAAGTCGGAGGACGAATCGAACACCGGTCTTCGGCAGATAATCCGACAAGAGTGGTAGGGATTTCCAACGCTCACACGATTTCTCCCTCTCTCAGACAAATTGATCGAGCATGCCGCGAATAATTGACAGAAACAGGTTGTCGAGTTATCGTCTGCAATGTTTCGCGTGCAATCATCCGTTCAAATGAATGCCACTCGCAGTGATCGAAAAAGAAATAAAAATCGGCTGTTCGTCGATTGAATGAACAGATGTCAAAAAGTGCAAAAGACTTTTTCAGAAGTCTTCTTTGTTAAGCAATTCTCAATTAAACGTTTACGGTAGATAAAAAGATTTTTTAAAAAAATATTCAGTTAGTAAATGAATTAAAGGAATGGTTTATAATAATTTTTCAACGTTTTCTTAATTTGGGAAACTTTATTTGTATTTTTAATACGAAATTCTGACTAGGAACGTTTTTTCAACACTGAAAAGATATTTTATAAATTGCCAAACTTTTTTTTTAAAAAAAAGCTTTAAATTTACTCTTTTGTAGCATTATTTCCTCTTCTTCATTATATGGATATTATGTTAATTTCCACACAATAAGTTAACTTCCACTATTTCTTTGTACATAGAATTAAGGAATATTCCATACACAATATTTTCATAAATTAATTGCATTGCTGACACGATTTATAGCACCATTAAGGAAATATTTTTTAATTGAATCAATTCAAGCTCACGCGATACCCTTCAAAAGCACCGCGTTAATTTGATTTGAGGATTAATTCGGCATCTTCCAGGAGGAAAACCTTAAGACGGCATGCACTTAGATGCATCAAGACAACATGCACTTAGATGCATCAAGACGACATGCACTTAGATGCATCAAGACGACATGCATTTAGATGCATCAAGACGACATGCATTTAGATGCATCAAGACGACATGCATTTAGATGCATCAAGACGACATGCACTTAGATGCATCAAGACGACATGCACTTAGATGCATCAAGACGACATGCACTTAGATGCATCAAGACGACATGCACTTAGATGCACCAAGACGAGATGCATTAAGATGGCATGCACTTAGATGACCTGCGCAGTTACTTCGTTTCATGACAGACATTTCATGAATTTATACCTTTGAAAAATCAGTCTTGCTGAAACTTCATAGTCTAACACAGAAAGGCCGAATTTAAGAGAATATTATAAGAAGTTTAATGTAGTTAGCTCAACGGGCTACAAAAAATGAAATGCACGAAGGGTAAGCCCTCATAACTTTCAGCTGTGGTTAGCAAGGACAACACTTGATCCGACATTACACTCTTTAAACTTCCACGCCACACCAACTTGAGAATGTTTGACTTGCGATGGCAAATTTACCGTGTACCAGACCCACATAAACGGCGATCTTTTATGGAATGTGACTAGACCAGTTGGCGGCTCTTCCATTAGGGATGCAGAGCTGCAGCACCCCTGAAATTATGTTTTAAACTCGTATTTTTCGTTCTGAACCCTATTTGCTTACTTTTCCACTCTCAGAGTTCAATGGCTTACGAAAAATGCAAAAGTTATAAAAAAAAGCATAAAATGAACCAAACGAAGAGAGACGCAGGTCTGAGCTGCAAATAATCTGCCCTCCCCCCCGAAATCCGTTCACTGAGCAGAAAATCCGGAGTGAAAAAGCAACTCTTTCTTCCTTTAACTTAGACGGGCCATGGGCTGAAAGTCAACACAGCTCTGGCTGGTACGGAGCCAACTGAACGAAAGAAAGATGCTATTTTTAATATATTTTTCTTTTTTCCTCACTCTCACACAAGTTGCAATCTCGTTGGCTGTTTATAAGTTTCGGTTCGTGTTGCGACGATAGATTCAAGCAAATAATATTCTTCTAAAACTTTCAAATTTTTAGAGTATTTCAGTAAAAAATGTATTTAATATGTTTTAGCTTAAAAATAAATTTTCTGTCTATGAGTCATTTGATATTCATTTTCGAAAGAGTGTTATCGAGTGAACTGGGCAAGGAGGGAAGTGTATATGTGGAGCTCCGATTATTTATTTTTTTTTCGTCAGAGGAATCGTCACATCAACATTCACTTTAAATTTTGTTAGTAAAACTAATAGAAAATCTCATATGCTGGTTATTTACTTTGTTTGAAAAGCAGGAAAGTTCACAACTGGATTTGGAATTCAAAAATTTGGCCTACTTAGAGATAAAGTAGCTTTTAAAATTGTATTCTCTTGATAAACATTTTTTGCAGCCCTCCTCTTTTCTGAGCTCATGAGCCGCCACTGTACTAGGCCCTGTCATACTCTGATCCTGAAGGCCAGATTTTACCACAAGGCCATCTTGGCCTAAACCATAATAATAAAACAATGAAAAGATTATTTCAAAGTAACAAAGCTTTACTCGAAGACAGAACAGATATATTGTAAAAAAATACGCCATTCCAGTTATTGGGCAATTATTCCAATGCATCGATATCACAACATCCAAAAGAACTAAACATCTCAAATATTGATTTCGTCAATAAACAGTTATGAATAGCTTTCCGACTCAAAAACCGAAAACAGATCCATTTTCGCCTATTCGCTGCGTTTAAAAGAAAGCTTTATATTCCCAACAATCCTTTATTAACCTCTTTAGCTTTTGTTTCCTGATTCCATCCATCAATTTCGCAACGAGACACACCATTTCCCTCTTGAGAAAGGGAAACCGACCATCAGCGACAGGGTTGCCAGATGAAAATAGCAAAATAAGGCCAAACCTTCGTAAAAATAAGGCCAAAAAAGGCCAAATTTGACAAATTGATTGAGAACCTCATTTGCTATTAGAAAAAAGGCTATCCTTCATGGAAACGAATCCCACTTGATAGGCATATGCTCAATGCTCTATTGTTAAACTAAAATTTAAGCGAAAGAAATTTAAAGCATCCTTGTTCTATTCAGGAGCTATTTCGTTTGAAAGCTCATTATATATCATCTGAAAAGTGTAATTTCAAAGATTCATTAAAAAAACAACAGAATAAGTAGTTAAAAATTGATCTAAAAGTCACGAATAAAGCCCAAAAAGGCCAAAAATTAATTAAAGCCAAATGAAAATTTCTAAGGCCAATCGCTTTCAAAAAACGCCAAATTTCCATAATTTGGCCTTAAAAAGGCCAATATGGCAACCCTGATCAGTGATTTTGAAGACGAGAATTAAAGAGGAAGAAGGATAAAACACAAAAAACTCGCAAGATTTCTTCATCGCTGGACAAAGATAAAAGAAACTTTTTCGTGCCTCCGCTAAAAACAAAGACACTGGGATAGAGAGAAAGACCGAGACAATGGGCAGAGACAGAAACAAGCCTCCTCATGAAAAGGCTGCGGATTCCAAGAAATTAGTCTCTCTTCTGTAAATAAAAGGGAATTGTAACCGATGCGAGTTTCTTCAGTTGGGCGACCTCGTTCGTCATTGACACAGGAAGCCGTACAACGGATTCGATGAAATGCTGACCCAAAGGAAAAACTTCTTGGAAGCCAGCAGTTGTTTCAATTATCCTCGCAATATGCATCTGTGAAGCATGCCGAGCTGGATCGAAGTGATTGGTTTGGATAAAGATGTGGAGCGCGACATATTTTGGAATTTGTTTCAAGGCAATCTGAAATGGCGAAGAAATATTTAAACACAGAAAATTTAAAGGTTAGGTCATTGTTTGTCCAGATTTTGCGTCTCGGTTTGGTTAGGTTTCTTCTTTCTGGGAAATGAAGCCTCAGAAATGCAGAAAGGTGAAAGTCTTCGGATTATTGGGTTATATCAAAAAGAGGAATGACCTGATTTTACTTAGCTCGTATCTGAACACCCTTACGCGAGCAATAATGTCTAAATATGGAGTTCCAGATGAGTTTAAAAGCTGTAATTTGCCATTTACAAGAGTTAATTTAGAAGACAAGAAGTAATATGAATTCTTAAGTAGCTCAAGTTTCCAATAGGTTTCTATATAGTTTGAAATAAGAATACACTCACAGAAAATTAGGAAATTTAATAAGGGCACTGCAAGACATTTGCATGCCAAACACTTAAGGAGAGTTGGAACCCTAAGCCGTTA
The DNA here is from genome assembly GCA_013235015.1 of Araneus ventricosus. Taxonomy (NCBI): domain Eukaryota; kingdom Metazoa; phylum Arthropoda; class Arachnida; order Araneae; family Araneidae; genus Araneus; species Araneus ventricosus. Next base: position 167,158 of record BGPR01001557.1, read on the forward strand.
ACCCTAACCCTATTACTTTGATGTACCTTGTCTCAAATTCTGTTATAAATTCATGTTTGAATTTTTTTATACAAGTAAAGAACATTTTTCTCATTATATTAAAATGATTTTTTTAATTAAAAATTTTAATTTTTACTAATTTTTTTGTGTCAAAACAAAAAAATGTTAAATTGGCCACTTCGATGTACCTTTTCACAAAATCCGTTATAGATATATGTTTGAAATTTTTTATAGAAGTCAAGTACACCTTTCTCATTATACTGAAATGAGCTTTTGGTTAATTTTTAATTTTTTATAAATTTACAAAATAATTAATTAGACATAGTGAAGTTTTAACCTATTTTAGCACAAAAAAATCGCAAAAAATAAAGTTTTGAGTTTTAAAAAAAAAAAAAACACTCATTTCAGTATAATAAGAAAGGTATACTTTACTTGTATAAAAAGTTTCAAACATGTACCTATAACATATTTTAAGAAAAGATACATCGAATTAACAGGGTTAGGGTAAACGGACTTAGGATTCCAACTCCCCTTAAATAAAATTTCTGTAAACAATTATGGAAGAAGTATTATGTTTTATATCAAACGTTCAATGCCACATCATAATTATTTATGTGTCAATGTACAGTAGAGTCACTCACTACACGTAAGATAATTTATAATTAAATTGCTCCCAAATATGGAAAAGCATTTAAGATTTTAAGAATTCGTCGTAGTGTACATTCAGTTTTAAAGATTATACATATCAGTTGGTACTGAGCACACAAGAACTCAGTCTATTATGTGCCTCCACAAGAAGAAATCATATCCCTATGGAATCCAACAGCCGAAACAAAACATAAAATTAATACATTTAGAGAGAGAGAGATTTCGATGTGCTTTGTTCTTCATTCAATTTAAAATTTAACCATTTTAAAATTGAGGGACATCTAAGTACATTTAAATCATTGATTTTTTTAAAATCAGTTAAGAAAGGATTAATACTAATTCATCACTAAAAATATAATACAATTTTGACAGAAATACAATATTCACTAGTCACCGAGGTCTTGAATGAATACAAAATTCAGTTAACGAAATACAAGGTAAATTACCATCACCATTATTATTTGCTAATCACTGGTAATTTATTCACGCACAACTTACCACTATGCTATTCATTAAAACTAATATGTATGTTTTCTAGCAGATGGTGCTATAAATAACGATATAATTTTTTAAAATCAGTTTTGAAAGGGTTAATACTAATTCATCACTAAAAACCTAATACAATTTTGACAGAAATACAATATTCACTAGTCACAGAACTCTTGAATGAATACAAAATTCGGTTAACGAAATACAAGGTAAATTACCATCACCATTATCATTTGCTAATCACTGGTAATTTATCCATACACAACTTACCACGATGCTATTCATTAAAACTAATATGCATGTCAGTGGCGAATCTAGGATTCGGGTCGGGGGGGGGGGGGGGCCGGGGGCCTAAAAAATTTTGTATCGTCGTGACGAATGTCAAACGTCAAGGTTAAAGTAAACCAAAACACTTTAATTTTACAGACTTTCCTCACCTGACAATAAGAATCATAAAGAACAACACAATACTTTCGATAATTTAATAAAAATTACCATGAAATAATTAGCCAAAAAGTGACTTCGACCGCGTCAAAACTACAAATACAAGTGGAATGACTACAAAAGTTCGAGCCTGTATAGCCAGAAAGCAATGTTGAAACGTTTTTATTATCTTTTTAAAGAGGGAAATTAAGAAAAAAACAGTTGTAATGATTTTAAATAAAATCAAGAATTCTGGCTTGGCTCGGGGGGGGTGCTGTAGCCCGATAGCCCCCCCCCTGGATTCGCCACTGATACATGCTCTTTAGCAGATGGTGCTACAAATAACGCCATAAGCTACCCTAATTCTTCCTCAATTGCATTTTAGTCTCCAATCCAGTAAATTTACAACCTATTTCCTCTGCTTTGCACGCTCCAGGTATATTATTCTAATTACTCGCTTTGCCCTGAAGTATTCGCTCATGAGAGTTTCGAGGCGATCTTTCATAAAAGTGGCCTCTTTGAAGGAAGGCCCTCTTCTTCTAGATAAGGCTCATCTACCTGAATGGGTCCGATGCGTCATAGCTCAGGCAAGCAACATCTCGAGAGACCGTTTCGGCGAAACAAGGCTTCCCGGAGGGCTCATCTACAGAATGGATCTTCAATCTCCCATCAAGACATTTTCGGGAAAATAATGGAGGAGATATTAAAATTTTGAATAATGCTCTCTAATTTATATATGCCTGTAGTTGTAATAGAGAAGACGAACTGCATCAGAGTATCTGCTGCATAGAACAATAGGCAAAGAAAGTTTATGATCGGATACAACAGATACTGAAATTTTTACATCAAAATCCGATTTCATAAACCTTGATAGCTTTGTATTATATTAAACTAGCAGTACGCGCGCCGCGTTGCCCGTGGCATAATGACTTCAACAAAATAAAAAAAATACCAGAATGACATAAAATACAGTTTTAGAAACGAAATTAAATTTTCTCGTGAATCGGCCAAAAACGTGCGAAAAATCACCGAAAACAACACAAAACAATAAATAAAAATAATGATAGGAGGTTGTCTTTTTCAAACAGCCGCTGATGTTAAAGGCATAGGACTACTTCAATCGCGTGACTCTTTTCGATTTTCAATTTTTTTTTGTAACTTTTGCTGTTATCATTTATCTCTAAAATAAGACATTAGTTATGTTTCTAATATATGTAGTTACCGAGATACAGAGGATCTCCCACACAACGTTTTTGTGGCGTTTTGGCGTGTGAATCAAATTCTTTCCTGAGACCCCAATGGGAGGAACGTAGTCCTACGTTAAAATTTTTTAGATAAATGCTTTTAAATAAATCTTGAAATTCGGGCTTTTAAGTGCTTTGATTAACCATTACGATTCCACAAAAAAATTGTTGAAACAAAACATGGAAACTAAATGTATTAGAATATTAACTGAGCTTTCAACAATGAAACAAACACGCAATTAAATATGTGTTTAAATAATGAAAACGATTTTAACTGCGTTGCAACAATGAAAAGTGTTGCTGTAAATTATACCAAAAATATTTTTTAAAAATTTATTAAAATTAGAGAAAATATTGTAATGCAACTTTTTCGTTTAAAACAAACTTTTAGACATTTAAAATAAATTTCATTAGAACGGATATTGTTTTTCTTTCTTATGGTGTATCTATTTTCTTCATACGATCGAAGTGGCCAATTTAACATTTTTTGTTCTGAACAAAAAAATGTGTAAAAAATAAATTTTTGAATTAAAAAAAATCATTTTAGTATAATGAGAAAATGTACTTTACTTGTATAAAAAATTTCATATATGAATCTGTAACAGATTTCGAGAAAAGGTATTTCGAAGTAACAGGGTTAGGGTTAACGGACTTAGGGTTCCAACTCCCCTTAAGAAAATTCTTTAATATTGCAGTCAAATACTAAAAATAGAATATCGATAATGCCGTACTCTATACAAAATATTGAATAAAGATTTTCGAAATCTAAAACTACATTTCGATTTCTGAAAATAGAAACAGTTCGTTCAAAACACTTTAATGAGAAATATCAAATTTCATTTCAATGTTTGTCTTTTAAATCCGAAAAGAAAATACTATTACAGAGGAACGCTCTAACATTTTCTCATCTTAACAAAATTTAAGAACGTTACTTTTTATCCCATAAATAAAAAATTCCTAAAAAGAATTGCGGAAAACATCTGCTTTTATTATCCATTTAAAAGTTGAATTTATACGGAGAAAATTCTTATCAAACTTCTAGATTGTTTCCTAGTTTATTTTCATTCACATAAATATATGCGATTTAATTTTAGTTTTTTCGAGAAGCGCATTTCGATCTCAAAAATGTCTTATCCGAAAGTTTTTTAATGGAATATTTAATTTACTCAATTAAAATTCTTCTAACACCTCAGGAAAAATCTCTTACGAGTGTTACTTTTAAATTCTACAGATTCATTAAATATTCTTAGCTAAATGAATTGCAATTTGTTTAATACCTTGCAAAGTAGAATAAATCGAAATAGCGCGGTTTTTTATTGCAAAAGCGTCGAAGAGAACTTTCGAGTGATTTTAAACTTTGAGAAGTAGTGTCAGTTAAAAATGAAATCAGCCCGAAGCTAAATAAACAAGAAAGATTCCTGCATCTTTAAGAGTATAAAATGTTTTACTTCGGTTAAGTGCTTTCTTTTTAAACTTGGTCAACTTTCTTAACTTGGCTTTTATTCACTAGGAAGTAGAATCACTTTTAAATGTTCTTAGATGCGTTTAACAAGGTTTGTTTTTTAAAAAAGATCAGAAAGTAAAAGCTGCGGAAACACTTATCACAGATGACTGCGAGCGAGAAATAATTTTCCGTTTCTAAATATTAAGCGAATTGACAAAGCTAAGTGGTTTCCATGGCGTAACTTACAAGATTCATGAAAACTAAAGCAGTAAATAATTATATTTAAACACACAAAGCTATACTTAGCACTCTTTCTGGAACAAGCAGACAAACAAAATCTTACTTAAAAGTCACAATGTAGAATTTCGTTGCTTAATTAGCAACACCGGTAGAAAATGCTCAATTTTTCGCAACCAATAACGGATATTTCTTTCACTTTTAAATGTTCTTAGATGCGTTTAACAAGGTTTGTTTTTCCAAAAAGATCAGAAAGTAAAAGCTGCGGAAACACTTAACACAGATGACTGCGAGTGAGAAATGATTTTCAGTTTCTAAATACACTATATGCCCAAAAGTATCAGGACACTTGCAGATTTTCACATTTTTTTAGAATTTCTCCGGAATGGTTTAACTGACTGCCTTTAAACTTCGGACATGTAAAGAATAGACAATAACTCATATTTTACATTGAAGATTTGGTCCTGAGGGCAATTAGGGGACCGTCTACAAACTGATGAAGACAAAAATGTTTTTGTCCCACCCCGCTTCACAAAATACTGATAACAAGATGAAACTTTCAGAAATGGTAATGTATAATGTGAATAAAATTTATAGGAATTTTCGTAAACTTAGCACAAATATTTGGGAAGATATAAATGTTTTCTTAAAAAATCTCACATTTTCCACACCTGTTTTTTGCTTATAACATGCAGAGTTTTCTGTTATATTATACGGAACTTACAGAAAACATGACAATATGTTATAGAAGTATTTTGTAAAAATGTGAAAAGAATGTTTGAATATTACAGGAATTATGAGCATTTTTAGTTATTAATGTTTTACTGCGCATGCGCGAAACATAGTGTAATTTTTCTTTCACAACTTTAAAGCCAGATGTTTAGGAAAAGTTATATAAAAAAATTCAGTTCAATATCATTAGTATTCAGAAAGATATCGGCATTACAACGAGCAGAATTTTAGCTCCTGTCGAAGAGAAGCTAAAAGATGAGGGGCGGTTGTACACAAATTGATATTTTTTAAACTTATATCTTTAAATAGTTATATTGAATTGTATAGTGGTTAGAATTTGCTGAATACCCATGGAAACTTTTCAATTACGTGCATAACTTAAAATCCAGCTAATTAGGCACTATAAATAAAAATTTTATTACTTTAATTATATTATTTACATGATTATTAACAACTTAGATATTACAATTTTACGGCCAAACGATATTTTCAAATATAATTCTTTTAAGGCGAGACGATTTTTTATCTAATTAATTTCTTTTCTTAAAATATTTTAATAATTCTACATATATATTTTTTATTCGTTACGAAGATGTGTTCATGGGTATTCAGCAAATTCTAACCACTATACAATTCAATATAACTATTTAAAAATAAAAGTTTCAAAAATATCAATTTGTGTACAACCCCTCATCTTTTAGCTTCTCTTCGACAGGAGCTAAAATTCTGCTCGTTGTAATGCCGATATCTTTCTGAATACTAATGATATTGAACTGATTTTTTTGTATAAGTTGCTCTATATATCTGGCTTTAAAGTTGTGAAAGAAAAATTACACTATGTTTCGCTCATGCGCAGTAAAACATTATTTCCTAAAAATGCTCATAATTCCTGTAATATTCAAACATTCTTTTCCACATTTTTACAAAATGTTTCTATAACATATTGTCATCTTTTCTGTAAGTTTCGTATAATATAACAGAAAACTCTACAGGTTATAAGCAAAAAACAGGTGGTGAAAATTTGAGATTTTTTAAGAAAACCTCTATATCTTCCCAAATATTTGTGCTGAGTTTACGAAAATTCCTGCAAATATTATTCACATTATACATTACCATTTCTGAAAGTTTCATCTTATCAGTATTTTGTGAAGCGGGGTGGGACAAAAATTTTTTGTCTTCATCAGTTTGTAGACGGTCCCCTAATTGCCTTCAGGACCGAATCTTCAATGTAAAATGTGAGTTATTGTCTTTTCTTTACATGTCCGAAGTTTAAAGGCAGTCAGTTAAACCAATCCGGAGAAATTCTAAAAAATGTGAAAATCTGCATCTGTCCGGATACTTTTGGGCATATAGTGTATTAAGCGAATTGACAAATCTAAGTGGTTTCCATGGCGTAACTTAGATGATTCATAAAAACTAAAGCAGTAAATAATTATATTTGAACACACAAAGCTATACTTAGCACTCTTTCTGGAACAAGCAGACAAACAAAATCTTACTTAAAAGTAACAATGTAGAATTTCGTTGCTTAACAAGCAACACCACTTTTCTCAATTTTTTGAAATTTCAAACGGAAGAAAATACTCAATTTTTCGCCACCAATAACGGATATTTCTTATTTTTTTTTATATCTGGTAGGAGCATGTAGGCTCATGTTTATATCAGATGTTAAATAAATTCAGAAATATTCCCAATGGGTTGCGAAAAATTCAGTTTTTTCCTTCGTCTTCGAAATTTCAAAAAATTGAGATAGGTTGCTTTTTAAGCGACGCAATTTTAAATTCATATTAATTTGTTTTCGCAAATGTTTGAGAACACATAATTTGCAAATAGTGTACTTATGCTGTAAAATCATCACCATTATGTTCATTGCTACAGAATCACTTTAGTACGAAAACGTATACTATTTATACAAGGATAACATAAATTTAGATGAAGTTTTAGAGTACTTTTAAACATTAAATTGACTTTATTTTTTGAGACATTGAAGAAGTAATTTCATATTTTCATTGGTCCCAAACAGAACATAATCATGTCAATTCAAGTGACATTACATTCAGAAAACAAACTTAACTTGCACACTGTCTTACGCATTTTACCTGCTGCAAGATGAACAATGGATGCCAAAGTTAAATTGCCACGGCACACTAATAATCATGCGACCAATACATGACTATTTTGAAAATTCATTCCATATTTGATTGCAAAGACTTAGTATTGCAAGTACTTGCATTGGACTTATTCGTGCTGTCAGTTACACAATGTACACACGCATGCATTTGTAGAGAGATGGTTATCTGCAGTAAAAATTACCACGTTGTGCAGAATAATATCAACCTATTAAATATTTTAAATTTTATATAATGGATTATGGACTATAATGGATTTCTGTTTTGTTTATATACATTAAAATACCTTACCTACGTAATTCCGATGTAATGCTAAAGCAATGGAATCTTCAAAGCGGAAGTCCAAAAATAATGCAAATAAAGTCAAGGTTTTTATGTAGTAAACAAAATAGAAAACTCGTCCATAAGCAGCAGACGATAATTTTAATGCTGCAAGAAAAATATTTAAATGGACGAGTTTTTTGCTTTGCTTGTTTACATTTAAGTGCCTGTACTACGTAATTCCGGTGTAATGCTAAGTCAATGGATCTTCAAAGCGGAAGTCCAAAAATAATTAAAATAAAGTCAAGGTTTTTATGTAAGTAAACAAAATAGAAAATTCGTCCATAAGCAGCAGACGATAATTTTAATGCTGCAAGAAAAATCTTTAAATGGACGAGTTTTCAGCTTTGTTTGTTTATATTTAAGTGCTTGTACTATGTAATTCCGGTGTAATGCTAAGTCAATGGAATGTTCAAAGCGGAAGTCCAACATACAAGCAGATCAAGTCAAGGTTTTAAATGTAATTAAACAAACCAGAAAACTCGTCCCACTATATCAATCGAACTTTTTTTCTTTTTCTTTACAAATAACATTAGCTGACACAAAAACTTCAAGAAATATAATTAGGTGAATTATTCAATATCTTGTGTAAATACTCGACAGATTTTTCCAGATATTAAATTTTCAATTTCGTTTTTCGAAGTTTCACGTTTTTAAGGTCATCTTACTTGAAACGATAATATGGTTATTCTAAATACTTTGTGTTGCTCGCGCTAAAATTGATATCCGTGAACAATATTTTGACTTTAATATTTTTCCTTTACATTTTCATAACTAAAAACTCTAAATAATATTTCATTAACCTCAAACGGTTGATTACTGTTACCATTTTCTTTATATTACATGTTTTGTAATTGATTGTCTATTTATATTATCTATGTTTTTAAAAGTTTGTTTTTCAGGAATGGCAGCGTTGTTTTAGTGGAGTAGAAAAATGCCTTTAGAATTTGAGTTTAACTTTGTATTCTTCATATAATAAAAACGACATTTACAGTCGGCAAATTAGGGATTTCTTATTTAGAGTATGAATGACGAGTTTATTTTAGTTTTAGAGTAATAATTTAGAGAGAGTTTTTAAACAATCCGGATTAATAATATTAAAGTCTTAAAAACTAAGATTGAAAATATAATTGTTATCAAGGATATGAACTTTTTCATTGCAATTATGTATCACAACGGCATGTTTTATACATTTCTTCTTGAATGGATATAATTCAACCAACGTCATAAGGAACCGAGCAATTTTTCTTCAAAAATGCAATAAAAATTCTAAAGAGCTAATAAATAAAAAAAGAGAATAAAATACTTTCTTTTGTAAACAATAAGGACATATATATACGTAAGATTCAGATTCTTGTCCAACAGTATTCAGTTGAAAAGAAACCATCGTTAAATTTCGAAATCTTTTTTTACGACCAAAGACTGTTAAATATGAAAGCAAAAATACAAAAAGTGGGAAAAAATTGCCAGTAAATTCTAAAGAAATTCAATGAAAAGACGATCAAAAGTCGTGCGATACATAATACTTAAGCAATACTTTGTCATTGTTTCCAAACGGGCATATTTCTTAACTCCGAAAAATTACAGTTGTCCTGCTTGTAGATATGGATATTAAATTATCAATTCAGAAGAGCGTAAGGGAACTCGAACATTATGTTTAATTTTCCTGAGAACATAGCTTTCACAATGAATGTCATATATTATATGAAGAGCCCATTGGCGTCGTTTTACTTGACGTCACAGTCACGTGATAAATGTCATCTAGCATAAAACTATAAGTCATATAAGCTGTGCAATGACATCAAGTCCTTTTTCTTACTGCAGGGCGGAATGGATTCCGAAATTAATTTGACATGGTCTAGCTAATTATCTAATCTAAACTTACAAAAGGCAATGTTTTTGTGTGTGCGTGCGTGTATGCGCGCGATGTCCAGACGAATCTCGCACTCACAGCCATCAAATTCGGCACACAGGTTGTCGTAATGGTGACTGAATGCACCTCAAAGCCGGAATTTTAAAATTTTATATTTAATGTTTTGTGTTGTTCCGGGTCATTTTCGGCACGTTTACGGCTGTAATATCTTTTCTAATGATAATTGGAAAAACAATCAATTCACCATCGGATAGAATTAACATTTTTCTTTCTAATGAAATTTGTTTTGAGCTTCAAAATTAATTAACTGAATTTTGAGAATTTTTAAAAAAATAGTCAGTTTTGCTGATGAAATTTTGTTTTCGTATTTAAATTTACTGCATCCACCGTTCTAACAACGTTATCTCTCATTTTTTAAGGCAATGAATGGAATATTCCCCCTCCCCCCGATTTAAAAAAAGAACGGTTAAAATATCTTTTATGGTTGAATTTTAATTAATATTTTTCTGAAGTGTAAAAATATTTTCTCTCCACTTTTCCCTCCGTGATTCTTCGTGTTCTATTCCCAGCTTGCATTTCGTCAAAACCATGAGTCGTCATAATCCCTTTGCCGACAGATCATGGTTTAAATTTGTTTGTTTTTATATTTTTTGATAGTCAATGTAAAGGCTGGTATCTTTAGTTCCAGGAGACATGTTCATCTGAAGTGTACTTTCGCTGAAACTGAAAAAAAATATATGACCTCAAGGAGCTATTTACACAATGTGGCTTCAAAGTTTAAACCTGAAGCTGAAGATTGTAGGCTTTTCATAAAAATTTTGTTGAAATTCAGAATGTCGCAGGCAACGCCGTGAGGATATATTATATAAAATAACGAAATAAATAAACAAATAATTAATAAAATTGCTTGATAAGCATTTTATATGTAGACGATATATAATATCGAAGTAGAATGATGATAAGCCCTGGATACAATGGCATATTGTACAATATTATCTAATGAAAACATCCATTTCTGTAATTTCGCCCCAAAACTTGAAAAGAATGCGAAATAAAAGCCGGATTGGATGCAGTTAATTAAATTAAGTGAATAACCAATAAAATGAAATCAAATTTCATTTTATTGGTTTTTATAGCAACATATCAAAATGGGAACAAATGACAAAAATAGAGACATGTAAACCGTATTTGATATGTTAAGCAAGGCATTTTCAAAAATAGCATAAAAAACAGTAGATTTCGTTCGTCGGGACACACGATGACCACAGGTTCGGATACATGGCAGATCTTCAAAAGAATCGAATCCGAGATCTTCTAACTCCAACACAGATACGCTAAGACTCACCATACGTTTGGCGCAGCATGGCCAGCTATTGCTATTGCTCTTGAGCCATAAAACTTAAATCAATCAAACATGCTGTATAAAAAACAATCAATATTCATTCTTACGACAATAGAATTCCTATAGATTTTTCTTTCATGCAGACTGTTACGACGGCTATTTTCCATGTCCCTAACCTTCAATGCACTTGCGTAACGGAACAACTAATCGTTTCACATTTTATTGAAATAATCCAACAAGTACATTTTAAAATAATGTTCAGTATATATTTCTCTTGAAAAACAAATTGCTATTTAATTAAAACCCGTTTACTTGTCAAATCCCTCATCACCGACAACTTTAAAACATGAACAACAAAAAATTAATCCTTTATGTCTCAACAACTCCGATTTGAAAAAAAATTTACTCAGACGTTAGTCAGACGACATAATTGTAAGTATGAAAAAAAATAATTTTAAAAAATTATCACGGTATATAAAAATAACGGTATAATAAAAAACACATAAAAAACACGGTATAATAAAAATTTATTGACAAAAAAGTGTTTTTTTTTCATTTTTGAAACATATTGCAAAATGGCATCAAAAATTCAAAATTTCAGTGTTTAAAACAGTTGATGGTTATGTTTTAACAAAGACCTTCACCCCATTTCTCATAAATGGATGTGCCCACTCTTTTTAACTTCACTAAATTCTCCAAAAGTTTCAGGAGTAACCTCGTGAAAATGTTTGAGTGTCAACTGAAACTTTGTTTTTAAAAAACACCTCAGTATCACCATCTGTTGGGGAATATATGAGCATATTGTGTTAACTGCAATGTGGCAGTATTGCAACAACCATTGAAATCGACTTGAAGAGCTTACTGTGAAAAAATAGCGCCTTTTGGGTTTATTGCAGATATGCAACACCGTGACATAAAGGGTTAAAAGTGGAAAGAAAAAAAGATGATGATTCTTCAATCCTCTCCCAGACAACGTTATGACGTCACCTGCGATGATATCACCTTCATCCTCTTGGTCCTAGCGTCAAAAATACCCTCCAGACTTTTTTCCATCCTATCTTTTCAATCCCGTTTCCTGTTTAAATCTATTTAAACGGGCCCTTCGAACGTAAGTTCCCTTGATGACGCTCTTTGTCTGCTGTCGAAGATACAGGACAAAAACCGAATGGTTTCTGTTACCTTGATCAGTCACTTTCATTGTTACTAACCGTTAAAGTTTTCCTTTCACATACTGTAAGTACCGTACTTGTCTTTGAAAAATTAATTACTAGACAATAGGGTGGTCGAATCAAGGACGCAGACTGAATCCTTTCGTCTGGCTAAAAGAATTTCGTAAGGCTTGCCCTTCCCCCTTTTCTTATTGTTAAAGAATCGAACATTGTTTAAAGTACGGACTGAAAAAAATATCTTTATTCTTTAAAACCGAATGTTGTTTTTCTCTGTTAGTGTATATGCGATTCATCATTTCCCTAAGCAGAATCATTTAAATGCTTTTTGTTTTCGTCCCATGCTTGATTCGATTTCCCATCATTCATTGTTCAGATGAAGAAAGAAGTCAATTCATGTTCACATAATACATATCGGATGTTTTGCGCAAATATAATTTTGGAACCTATCACAGCGTAAAGCTATGCATTCACGAAGAGACTGCTCCAAGCCATTTGGAGCTCTTTACTCCAACTATTCCGATCTTCAACTATCTAATTAGGTGGATCATTCAAATCACATAACCGGTCACTTTGATCACCTAAGGCTACTGTGGCTACCCTTCTTCCCGCTTTCGTGAGAGAGTCTCACTTCCCGCCCCCCAACGATTATACACTTTGTGTTTTTCGCTTTTGTGAGAGAGCCTCGCTTCCTTTCACCACGTTCGTATTTCAGTTTTATGGCCCAACACACCAAATGGAAAACGAACGAAGATGAAAATCCAAACTTTCGATCGCACCACGCCAATTTTCATCGGATTTTCGCATTGACGACGGGTTTTGGTGCGAAGCGCTTCAAATGGCTTGGAGCAGTCTCGCCTTGAATGTCCAGCTTAAGATTACGTGCACTTATTGATTCGCTTCAAATGGCTTGGAGCAGTCTCGCCTTGAATATCCAACTTAAGATTGCATGCAGTTATTGGTTAGATGTCTCTATATTCTTCATGAACTGGATTGATCTCCATCAGTCTCGGAATCAGTTTTTAGGTCGCTGTACCCAGTCACTTCCCCATCAAGATATAATGCTTCAGATTCGTCCTCAGCTGCTATATTCTTGCTTAATTCTTCAGCAACAGTCGAATATTGCTCTGTAGGTATAATTTCCCGCCGTTTCGTGACAGCCGGGTTGGGTTATGGAGAACGTTTCATGCGCTTTCAAGTCCGATCAGACCGAACTGACTGATTCATTGTCAGTGGAAACTATCGGAGAAAGTAGGAGGAATGTTAATTCGAGGTAAGACGGGTGGCGAGCTGTCTACATTCGACAGTTTTTATTCAGCTTATGAAAAATACCCACTGGCGCACTCTATGCATGTCCGCAAAAGGGTTAAAGTGAATTAAGGAAGAACTTCACCTTTTAATATCCGGATAGAAAAGAACATTAGAAATCTATATTTGTGAATCAATAACGCTGTAGGCTCACTAAAATTAAACAATGGAAAATATAACTATTGAAAAACGAAATAAATACGTGTCAAAATAGAAGACGACATATAAAAACAAATTTTTGTATGTCAGAGCTGAAAGTAATTAAGTGCTACGAACACGTTTGAGTTATATGACATCAACAAAAATTAAGAATACTGCATTCAAAGATTGACATTACGCATAACCACACAGATATGTCTATCAAGAAGTTAATTATGATGGATGCAGGAGTCGATCCGGGTTTTTTATGGGCCCATTTTTGTTTTCAAAAAATATTTTTGTGAAAAACCGTTTTATCATGTAAAACCTTCAATTTTAGCAGTCATATTTCTATATTTTACGTGAATTTCAGTTTGTGAAGGGGGCGTTTTTATGAATTTTGTGAAGGAACCTTTTTTATGAAGTGGAATTTTCTGAAAGGGCCGTTTTTATGAATTTGAATTTTGTGAAGTGGAATTTTGTGAAGAAGCCGTTTCTGTGAAGTGGAATTTTGTGAAAGGGGCGTTTTTATGAATTTGAATTTTGTGAAGAAGCCGTTTTTGTGAAGTGGAATTTTGTGAAAGCGGCATTTTTATGAATTTGAATTTTGTGAAGGGGCCGTAGAACGGCCCCAATTTTCGCTTTGATCGACCCATGGGATGGACAACAACGACTAAAATAATAAATTATTAATGTTGTCAAAAATAACAGAATCCATATTTATTTTAAAACAAAATTAAGAACCAAACAGCAAAATTTTAAAAAGAAAAAATAATACTCACTGCAGATTTATATCCGAATAAATTTTATGAATAATTAAATTCTTGAAATGCAAGGAAAAGCTTCAAAATATAAAATGTGTACACGGAAATGGTTTCCCTTTAGTTTTATTAATTTTAATGCCTTTACAAAGACAATGTCGGGATGAACCCAGTGATTTTAATGATAACGGAGCGGTATAAACAAAAAATAATCCCATTCTGGAATCGCCTCCAACTACCTCCACTTTTCGGAAATTCAATTTAAATATTATCTTATCACTGGGAAGAACTTTAATCTCCAGGTGATATTGAGCTTTAGATGAATATCTTTGAGTTTAGTTGTCATGAGTTCGACTTCTTAGATTACCGAGTCGTCAATGAAGTTGAATCGTGCGCTTGCGATATATGTCAAATATACCATGTCGATTTAATTTTTGAGTCCACTGCACATCTGAGAAAAACTGTAACATAACGTGCTGTTAGATATTAGATGACATGCGTAGTAACGTCATGCGACTCAGCTGCCACGCGACTCCATTCAGAATTGTGATCATAGGACACGGACGACACTACACTACTCAACATCTTGCTTCTGGTTGACAAACAAATTATGCACACAATGTCTGTTTCACCCTCTTAACCTTTTCACTGCTACCCTATTTGCTATTTCGTTTTTTCCCTTAATGCAGGGGCTCCAAACATTTTTTTCCCTCGCGTGCCCCTTTATTAGTCCTTTTAATTTCGCGTACCCCTTTATTAATTCTTTTAATTTCGCGTACCCCTTTATTAATTCTTTTAATTTCGCGTACCCCATACTGTCATACCTCCCTCTAACCATCTATCTATGCAAAGGAGTTTTTTCAATAATTTTAAGGGCTTCGTTAAGCTTAAGAGTCAAATTACTCTAATTAATAAGCTTAATTAATAAGTCTAAACTAGAAGAAAAACACAAAAAAATACACCAGAGTGGTGCCTAGTGAAGCTACAGCTTTTGAGAAGACATTGATGTTTCATGCATAACCGGGCAGGTGAAGACAATGTATCAATTATTTACCAGGTTTCTTTTATCTTCCTTTTTTTCTTATTTTGAACGAGGCTTTAGATTGCACAACTTCCACTTTTACTTTTCACACGACTTTTGGGAAACAAAATTCTGTAACTTTTTAAATCCCTTATGTTTTCTTGTGTCCGGCATTACCGATTTTGATTTTACGTACCTCCAACTGGCCCTTCACGTACCCCAAATGGTCCTTCGCGTACCCCAATTGGTCCATCGTGTACCCCAGAGGTACCCGTACCACAGGTTGGGACCTCTGCCTTATATTCATTTTTTTAGAACACAATACTTCTCTACATTAACGACTGAACCTATTCAACTAGCCCAAAGCGTACCCGAACTGGTCCTTCGCGTACTCCCAGGGGTACGCGTATCACATGTTGGAAACTCTACCTTACATTCATTTTCTTAGAACACAATACTTTTCTATCTTAACGACTAAACCTATTCAACTGGTCCTTTGCGTACCCCCAGGGGTACGCATACCATAGGTTAGGACCTCTATCTCTGCCTTACATGCATTTTCTTAGAACAGAATACTTTTCTACATTAACGACTAAACCAATTTAGAAAAGAGCCTATGCAGTTTAAGTCTGCCTTCCTCTAATCTGATTAGCCCCGTGTGGTACTTCTCAAATCTTGGCGGAAGAGACATTTTCCTCCACCCCCAAATCCTGGGTTTCTGGAAGCAAAATATGTTCCAAAAGACTGCATCCATGTGTTGTCAATTTTCATCTTCGACATCCAACAGAAATTTAATCCGCTAAAGAGACATCTTTGGCTCGGTGCCGGTAAATGAAATTGATGATTCCCCTGAACAGAATAGATTCATTATAGCTGGAAGTAAGGATGTTAATGATTGGTTGCCAAGAACTGCAACATTTTGTAGTTACCAAGATTCTATTATTTTCCTTCACTCTGAATCGGCGGAATCATCCGTTCTGGTGGCTAATGTCCTGCAAGGACCTCATTTCAGAAGTCTGATTTGGAGTCCTAACTTAGACCGCTTCATTTTTACAAGAATTCCTTCTCGAATAACAGAGCTACAAACGGGGCCGCATGACTGTATTTTGGTGTCGACCTTGGGGATGGCTGCTTCTGTCATATTCTTAAACATTAGTAACCAAAATCACTACAGAAAACTATCTTGATTTGAAGCAATTTATTACACTTTTGCAAATAAATATATTCAACTAATTTCCTTTCTGCTTATTTTTGAATGCTTAATTTTCCTATTTACACATAAAGTTGGCGATCTGAAAATGCTTTTCATTCATAGATGGGATTGAAAAATCTTTTTGCATCTTCAATGGAACCACGAGTGAAAAGTGTGTACCGAAATGTGTAAAAGAAATGGAAAAGTTGCTGAAAGCGTCTATTCACTTCTGAAAAATACCATGGACTGCTTTTTACTTTCTCGTATACGAAGTATACAAAGAGAAAGTATTGTAATCGTCAAAAAATTCGAACTCGAGATTTTGACGAATCTCCACGTTTTAGACCTCCCCGAGTCCGAAAAACACAATTTTGGAATTATGTCTGTCTGTGAACACGATAATTCGAAAACTATTAGAGCTACGGGGATGAAATTTGGTATGTGGTCTTTAAACATAATTCGTAGGTTTCTATCAAATTTTGGACAAAATCCGTCAAATGGGAAGTCTGTCTGTCCGTTTGTTCGCGTTCATGTGAACACTATAACTCAAACACTTGAATAGCTAGATGAATAAAATTTGGTACAGAGTTTTATCATCAGGAATGTAGGTCCGTATCAAATTTTGGGCCAAATCCGTCAAAGGGTGACTGTCTGTAGATCTGTAAAATCGCATACTTCTAAACATTATAATTAGTAAACCCTAAAGCTTTGATAAATCAAAATTTTAGAAAAAAAATTTTCTGTCAAAACATCGAATAATAAAAACAGCTTTCTTCGTAAGAAACAAACTTTGTGATGTGAAAATTCGAGCTTTGTAGGCATATAT
The DNA here is from genome assembly GCA_013235015.1 of Araneus ventricosus. Classification (NCBI taxonomy): domain Eukaryota; kingdom Metazoa; phylum Arthropoda; class Arachnida; order Araneae; family Araneidae; genus Araneus; species Araneus ventricosus. The sequence continues at coordinate 184,452 of BGPR01001557.1, forward strand.
TAAAACTACTGGCTTTATACCATTTTTGGCTCAGACTTGTTTCATAAGTTGGACGTGATATCTATGTAAAATAAAATGCACTGAATTTTAAATTATTGTTCTTGGGTTATAAGCAATTTCAGAATTCTGAACAAAATTCGAGACAAAATAAACATGCAGCTTCGACAGCTATAAAGTATACATAACATCAATCATTATTTAAAAATTTATTCTTCATTTGATTTCTAATTCGAAGTATCTATCTTATTTGATTAAAATTTAGATTTTTCATAATAGATAAGAAATAGTGGACTTTAAAACAAAAAAAAACAGGAAATAGATTCATCAATATAATTCTGAAAATGCTCTTAGTTCACTTCACTGAAAATATTTCATTAGTACCACTTTTACGAAAATGAAAATACATTTCCACCATGAATATATGACTTATAATTCATTAATGAAGACAATACTTTCATGGAAAAAATTAAGTTAAACAGACTGCCTGAATAAAAATCGTTTAAACTGTATGAAATATTTATTTTCTTCTCTTAGAGAATATCCGTTTATATAGATTATATATACTTTCCTCCGTTATAGAAAGAATTCATTTTGCTGCTATTCATAATGATATGATATTCTGTCATAAAGCGTTGAACAAAATAAAATATATCATATATATATATTCTACATCATAATGTTCTTCGAAATTTCAGATCAGTAGATTTTTAATGAGGTTGAAATATTGTTAATTCGTCGCAATCTTAATGATATATTATTCTTTACGCACGAATTTGAGTATGCGTATACAGAATCGAAAGTAAAATACAATCGTAGATGTATGTATATATGGCGAAAAAACGGAAAGCACTAAATTCAAATTTGGATCGCCCAGCTATAATCCCAAAATATATAAAGCAACCAGATATATAAAAAGAAACAAAATAGCGAACAAATATTATAGTCGTAAAATAAATATAAAGAGTTAAAAGAATAAAAATAGTAAGTATATCAAGTAACCTAATTTATTTACATTTAAGCAAGCTATTGCATAATCAAGTAGGAATCTATTTCTACTGCTATTTAACTTTTACGTAAATGAAGCAAACAAACACAGAATGTCATAAAACGGTTATTTACTCTGTCTTTTGAGTTTGGTTAAATACTACATTCATTAGAAATGTGATACTTCTCAAACAGAACCGGAGTCTCCTTTATTATACTAGAAACTTTTCATTTTCATTAAAGGGAAGAGTAGCTTCGAAGACAAATTTTAATCTAAAAAAACGTAAGAATATATAATTTGTTACAGAAAAGGAATAATAAATCATTCCTGTAGATGTGAAAAAGGAAAGCGTTGCTTATTTTCGGAAGGAATAACTTCATTTAAATATCAGGTACGAGACTCGGTAGATTTTAAGCAATTTGCTCTTTGATGTTGGGAATTCTAAATTCCCTTTGGACAAGAACATCGAAAATTATTTCTCCCGTTCGAAAAGATATGGAACTGTTTGTTCCCTAATCTCTTCATACTCTTTGAACATCTTAAAATGGAGACAAGATTGTCTAATTTTCTTACAATGTCTTTTAACTGCGAATAATATCACAATTGAATACAAATGATGGTAAAATACTGTTTTAAGATAATATTAAATATGAATTTATATATTGTGAGAAAAACATATAAAGAAATTATTGAATTGAAGATCTTCGCAACCAAGTTGGTGTAAAAGTAAAAATATAACATGTTTTTCTTTTTATAAATTTATAAGATCAGAAATGATGAAACGGAAAAGAATAAAAGAAAGATAGTTTTTTTAAGAAATCAATTTAGAGCGAGATTTTATTCCGGACTATAAATAAACTACATCTGTTTGAACAAACACATTTTGTTTCTTAGCTTTAAAACTGAAAAAAGACCCTGATTTTTTTCAGAAGTAGAGAGCTTCTATTAATAATTTCAGCTTAGAAAAGAGCTTTAGTAATAATGAAACAAAAAATAAGAAAATACAATATTTTACTGTTTCTTTTTTTTTAAATGCAACTACATATAAATTAAGTTTAGAAGAAGACTTAATATAATAGAATTTATGAACAAAAGAACTCAAAACTTTATATCAGAATTTGAGAAAGAGAGAAAGAAATTTGATTTTGAAAAGTGGGTAGGGCAAATATTCGTTTCGTAGTATATAACAAAATATTTCGAATTCCGTCATAAATTCATAATAATTTCTTGCTCCAGAGAGTTACTTTTTTTCTGCAGCAAGAAACTTGACTTTTAATATTCTTCAGTTTTACTCGTTAATATTTAATCAAAATTTTCGCTTCCCGAATTTGGAGATTTTACTACTTTCTTTAAATCTATTGTATAAGTAATCTTCAATAGCTGTAGGTTTTGGTTAAAGATTTTTATATATTTCAAATCAATATTTAAATATACTTTTCAAAACCTATATTTGTAACTCTATATATATAGGATAGTATAATATATGCGTAAGGAAATATGATTTCTACCCGACCGTATGTGATGAAATTCTAAAGGTAAAACACCAGCGTCCCTCTGCTCTTTCGAAGAAATAGTATCCAAAATCAAATTTTCAAGCTTTACGTGAGTATTGTCAATAATATCCGGACAGAATTGGATGCGATTAAAAAATATCCCAAATGTCTGGTGCCATCTAATTAGGAGGTTAGATAAAATCGTAAGGCAAGAGGTTAAGGTTCTTCATTATGCGATCAAAATAATTCTTTTTTTAGATTCTTGTTTGTAAAGACCATCCACAATAAGTGTAGCATTGAACAGCTTTACAACTTAACCTACAACAACATGTCTGACACAAGCATCGAATTACTGAATTTTTGCGATTTCAATCCGTAATTAAGTCAACGTAACAATTAATTTTAAATACAAAAATCACTCGGAGATGATTAAATATCTAAAGTATCCTTTACCACCTTAAATAGATTAAAATAATAAAAAAATATCCTCAATGGGTGGTGTCATCTAATTAGGAGGTTAGATGAAATCGTAAGGTTCTTCATTATGCGATCATAAATAATTCTTTTTTTTCGATTCTTGTTTGTAAAGACCATCCACAATAAGTGTAGCATTGAACAGACCTATTAAAGTGTATCTTATACACAATTTTTTTCCTCGATTCCTGTACGCAAAGACCATCCACAATAAATTTAACATTGAACAGACCTATTAAAGTGTATCTTATACACAATTTTTTCCCCTCGATTCCTGTACGCAAAGACCATCCACAATAAGTGCAGCATTGAACAGACCTATTAAAGTGTATCTTATATACGATTTTTTTCCTCGATTCCTGTACGCAATGACCATCCACAATAAGTGTGCCATGCATATGGCCTACAAATATGGTAACACAGTTATGCGACCACGAATTACTTTCCACCCAAATTTTGCATGGAACAATTCCATCAAAATCAGCCAGGAGAGAGAAGAAAAAAAAATAATTCACGCCATCCACTCTGTGAAAACGGGACACATTAAATGAGTCGGATGAAGAGAGAAAATTGGTGATCGATCACCCTCAAGAACAAGAACCGAAACCGGAATTTTGCAAGAGTCTCATCCATTTCTGGATTTATTACTGAATGCCAGCGGGACGTCTGCAAACTTCCACTCTTGTCTATCAACAGAACGAAAAAAAACCAGCAGGGCAGAATGTCTGTCTTGAGGATCTAACTTCCGAGTTCCGACACTCATCCATCATTTTTAATATTTTAAGCGTCTGTTAGCCCTCCAGCAAAACACGCCACAAGCCATCAGGGGGGTTGCGTCAACAAATTGGCTGGGTAAGAGTCTCTCTCCTCTTCAAAGTTAATTCATGCATTGAATATTGATCGTTGGAAGTTTGTCAAAAGTTTCATTTTTTTATTAAAAAATAAAGGCCTCTTTTCCATGTAGTTAACTCGGATTTTTATATCATAAGCAATTTTAAATGCCAGGGTTTAATGAAGATTCAAATATAATAGTCTTCAAATATACGAACCGAAATTATTCAAAAATATATATTAATAATTGTTTAAAAATGGTTCGAGTACTATGCTTCACTAGTAATCAGTGATATAATATTTTATTTTGTAATGACTGAGCGCTTCGATACCCAAGTTTCATTTACGGTTATCTTGGTTTAAAATAGATTAAACATTCCGATTTTCGAATATCAGAGCAAATCTAACACCTGCAATTCGGTAAACTCAAAACGAATTTAAACCAACGGGAGTGGTCTCCCCTAAACTTTCTCGTATACTTCCCAGAAAGGTGTAATTTCCCCTCTACCCCCGCGCGATTAAAAGTTCCGAACCTTCTCTAACCCAGAATGCCACGATTATCCAAACGTTTCTTTGGGCGCGCGCGGAAGTCGAAAGGAGGGTATTAGTAGCAGCGCGATTTCGAAGGTCACGAGTAGCGCCAATACGCAATTTGGCCTTGTTAGATAAAGAAACTCTAATATGCAATTTGAACAACTTTTTTTAAACCGATTGAAATGAAAATAGGACACAGATCTACCATTAGGTTAGAAGATCACATACCAAGTTTCATTCATCTAAGTAGTTGTATTTAGAAGTTATGGCGTTCAGAAGTATGCGATTATACAGACAGACAGTCAACCCTTTGACAGATTTGGACCAAAATTTTATACGAACCTAAATTTCTTGTGAAAAACTGTGTACCAAATTTTATCCGTCTAGCTATTCAAGTTTTTGAGTTATAGTGTTCACATGAACGCGGACAGACGGACTTCCCGTGGATGGATTTTGTCCAAAATTTGACAGAAACCTACAAATTATGTGCAAAGATCACATGCCAAATTTCATCCCTGTATCTCTAATAATTTTCTAGTTATCGTGTTCACAGACAGACACAATTCTAAAATTGTGTTTTTCGGACTGGGGGAGGTCTAAAACGTGGAGATTCGTCAAAATCTCGAGTTCGAATTTTTTGACGATTACAATACTTTCTCTTTGTATAACTTCGTATACGAGAAAGTAAAAAACGATCTAAAGGTGGTTGAGTACACGAACGCTCAATTCAGAAATTCGTGATAAAATTAGTCCTATTTTTACAGTTAGTCAATTCGTTTCCTGCCTTTTATTGTAAAACCACAAAGCATTTTACTCATCAATTCTTGAAATAACTTTACCGGAACCAACAGCAGATGATCTTTAGACTTTTATGTTGCATTGTTACTATTCTTAATCGCACGTTTCTTCTTCATCTTTTGTATTTTTACTAAAACCTTTATTCCATGGAACGTGAAATTCCAAGAACATTACTCTTTCACGGCTTAGAAAACGTTTTATTTCGTCAATCATCCTAATTTAAAAGAATTATGAAATGCAATTCTTCAGAAAGTTCTGACGATGCCTTGCGATCGAGAATAATCTTAGAATTCTATAAACTTTTTAAAGCGCGGAAATCCAGGTAATTCGTATTTGTGTCTCGACCTTGAAAATGTCGAAACTTTGAAAATAAAAATAACGTAACTGTAATTATCTGGAGAAGAAAAACGACGAAATTTCTACTACAATATCGTTGATTCACTGTTTTTACTTTCTCGTATACGAAGTATACAAAGAGAAAGTATTGTAATTGTCAAAAAATTCGAACTCGAGATTTTGACGAATCTCCACGTTTTAGACCTCCCTGAGTCCGAAAAGCACAATTTTGGAATTATGTCTGTCTGTGAACACGATAACTCGAAAACTATTAAAGCTACGGGGATGAAATTTGGTATGTGATCTTTCAACATAATTTGTAGGTTTTTATAAAATTTTAGACAAAATCCGTCAACGGGAAGTATGTCTGTCTGTATGTCCGAAGTCATGTGAACACTATAACTCAAATATTTGATTAGCTAGATGGATAAAATTTCGTACACAGTTTTATCGTCATGAATGTAGGTCCGTATAAAATTTTGGACCAAGTCCGTCAAAGAGTTGACTGTCTGTCGGTCTGTATAATTTACTACTGAAACCAATCCGTTATCTCCACACGCATGCGTACTGGAAGCAATCTTCTGCGCACGCGAAAGGAGCGAATTACGTCAGTTTGTCCTTGAGACGGCAAGAGTGAAACCTAGCTGTGTGCGATAGATGCGTTTTAACCGGTACGCATCTCTTTCAATTGTATTCTTTACCTAGATATTTTTCAATCACTATAATGAAAAACCTTCTGATAGTCATTGGATTCTGGATAACAGTAGGTTCGAATTTTTTTAGCCATGCGGGGGAAGGAGAAACGGCACCTTTTTGGGGAAGTATACGAGAAAGTTTAGGGGAGAACACTCCCGCTGGTTTTCTACTGGTTTGCAATGAACTTGACACGACAAGTTCACTGCAAGTTTTTCGCATGGTGATTTCGAAGTTTGCGTTAACTTGCTGCAGTCTTGTTTTAAACTTGCGGTGTTGACTTTCAACTGAGCAAGATTGCTGCAATTTTGTTGCAAACTAAAACTGCTATATAGGGACATTCCTGTAAAACAGAGGTTCTGAAGCTGCGGTACGCGTACCATGGAGATACGCGAAGGTAATGTTGGCAATGGTGAAAAACACAGAACAAAGGATTAAAATAAAAAAGTTATAGAATTTTGTTTTCCCAAGTTCGTACGAAAAGAAGAAGTTACGTTACTCCGAAAACCTACTGGGTAGCGGTGAAAGAAAAGTATCAAGAATTCAGTGTTAAAACAATAAAACATTTAACACCTTTCACGAGCACAGAACTTGTGGAAAGAATATGGTCGTCTTATATGTATATTAATAAGAAATATCGCAGTACGGCCAACCCCTTAAGAGGCGCGTTTTCTTTGCTAATTTAATAAGATGACCCCTCCTGTTTCGGAAAGGGGCTGTCGTCTTCATTCAGCTAAGAAGGCATAGGATACTTGAGATGCTTATGGATTCTAGGCAGTTTTTGTGTCAAATTATAAAGCCATTTAATGACTAACGTTTAGTTTATAAGCCTGAAAATCCGATGCACGTCAATATGACGGGAGCGACGGTTACGAGTTAAGGAGGTTTTTATTTATTTCTTGGGGGGACGGCGTTCCGGGTCCTCTGCATCCCTGCCTTTCTATAGCTCTAACACGTGCAGAAAAAAAAAACATTACATTAATCACTAATGGTGCAGCCACTCATTATCTACATTCTGTCATTAATTATAGAGATGTTACTTCGTTTTTAACTCAAAAATAGATTATGCACCTCAAGTAGTGTTCCTTAAACATCGATAGTTCAATTATCGATAGTGTGTTTGATATAGTTTTCCCAAACTGTCGATTAAACTATCGATTGTTTTCTCCACGGCGATACTATCGATAGGTGTTCTTCCAGTCGGCAGTTCAGAAACTATCAACTGTTTCAGTCGATAGTTTTGAAACTATCGACAGTTCCAGTCCATAGTTTTAAAACTATCGACTGAAAATGCGCTTATCGATAGCCCTCCGAGGTGCACCTCAAGTAGTGTTCTTTAAACATCGATAGTTCAACTATCGATAGTGCAGTCGATAGTTTTCCCAAATTATGGACTGTTTTCTCCCCGACAATACGATCGATAGGTGTTCTTCTAGTCGACAGTTTAGAAACTATCGACTGTTTTTTTGAAACTATAGACAGTTTCGATAGTCCACAGTTTTAAAACTATCGATTGAAAATGCGCTTATCGATAGCTCTCCGAGGTGCACTTTAAGTAGTGTTCTTTAAACATCGATAGTGAAGTCGACAGTTTTCTCCCCAGGGATACTATCGATAGGTGTTCTTCCAGCCGACAGTTTAGAAACTATCGACTGAAAATGCGCTTATCAATAGTATTGTCCGGGAGAAAACTATCGATTGTTTCAGTCAATAGTTCCGAAAATCGATACTATCGATTTGGCTTCGATAGTATCGATTCGAATATCAAGAATGCAATATTCTGTATAAAATATTTTTTCCCATACAAATGAAAACTCAAGAGGCAGAAAAATCAATTGCAAAAATACCACCACACAAACAAAAGTGAAATAACAAAGGAGAATAATAAATAAATAAATAATTCATTCTTCGAAAAAAGTATTAAACCTAAGTCTGCAGGGAAAGTTTGCGAGAACAAATAAATACAAGAATACAATGCGAGAGCATAAAACATATTTATTTCAGTCGCAGAAAGTGAATTCCAATAAAAATCTCTAGTAATAAAAGGGTTACTTTCGATAAAAAAAAAAGTGAAGGAGACAGATACACAACATTCGGAAGAAAAGGTTCAACAATAAAATATGAAAGTTTGCGAACAAGAGGGCACGATAAACTACGTAAACTAAAATGAAGTCTCCCAAACTAATTAAATCTTCTCTTACCAACGTGAAACTCGCTGTATAGACGGTATGTAATAAATTACAAACATTTTAATCTAATATTTCGAAGTGCTTATTATCAAATATTCAGTTCAAAGATATTTACACATCCCGCCAAATTCGAGAAATACACTGAGGAGACTGAATAGTATCAGAGCTGGATAAGGATAACTGTATAATGATTGAAGCATAATAATTAGAGCATTCCAATTCAAATTTAATGAAATATTTGGATAATGAACCTCAAAAGCGGATAATAAACGGTAAAATTCAAACCATTTTGGAATGCATCTAGAGTAGATTATACTCATTATTATAGAAGGAGAATTAATCGTGGATGAACAGATTTTGTGATTAACGTTTACTATTATTTATTTATTTATTTAGAAAATGCACACTACAGAATAAACTCCAATTACAGAGTGCACGACACAGAAACAAACACTAAAATAGCCGTAAAACATAGATTAATAAAAACAACAGATAGACACAGAAATCACTGAAAACACAACACGATTATAAAAATCACACTAAATAAAAACACTTCAAGAACCGCAAAAGCCTCAAACATTCAGTCTTAAAAACACCATAAGACATATTAAACACATCAAGATCATCAGAGTACCTGTTAAAAATCTTGTAAAATTTATAAATAGAAAAAAATCACGTATGTAATTAAACCTGGTAAATACATTTACAAATAAGCAACTCTTCCTTAGACTTCTAGTCGGCACAGAAAAAGTAATACGGCTCAATATGCCACTGCAATCAATGGCATCATTAACTATCTTATGATAAAATAAAAGACAAAGATCACGTCGGACCCTCAAACTGTGAATGCCGAAGATGCTACATAAAGGAGATGAGGATAAGTCTTGTGGATAATAGTAATTTGTTCGGTAAAATAAGTAACGCAAAAACCTAGTTTGTACCTGTTTAATAATTGTAATTTTATTTTTATTGTAAGGGTCCCAGACAAGACAACAGTACTCAAGACCCAAGCGGACAATAGTGAAAAATAAAACCTCCAGGGCAAGTAACTATTTGTTAACGAAGTTAAATCTATTAAAAAATGTAAATTGTACAGATAAAGTACTTAAATCTTAGCAGTTACATTCAAATGTCAAGTACCGTTTCGAACTTTTTTAGTAAGTTTCACTCATTGTAAAGTATGTGGACTTTGATACATGCAACACTCAAAGATACAAAAAAATGTATTAATGAAAGAGGATAATACATGGAATTTAAACGATCAAAACAAACTCACGTGGAATAAATTATAAGAAATCTTGAGTAGAAAAATGTATCTTTCCTTGTTGTTTTTTTTTAAATACTGAATTATCTATCTTAGTAAATTCATTATGAATCTACTGCAGCCATTGGATCGGAAACTTCAAATGACTAAGTACCAACAATATTCTATTTGCTGTATGTATAGGGTAGGAGAACAGAAAGGAATTTTTTTTCGTCTTTTGAAAACAAAAATTAAATAAAGGTTATTTTGAACAAATAATTTTCAAATTTCCAATGCTTTCAGACTGATCTGATAGTATTTTCAATATTAATATAAAGAAAAGAAAACTAATCGAAGTAATGGACTCCCCCCGTTTCTTAAAGTACCGCTTAATGCATATCATTCATGTCCAAAAGCGCTCTGGATTTCCCCATACAGTTCAAAATGCATTCAATTTTAGAAATAAAAATATTTCAGTGCCCTCTTTTTACACCATTTGTAAAACTTCCCGTCGTGGCTCCATCTTGAAACCATGATTATAAAAAAAAATCTGACCGGCCCAGGAGAAACCTTGATTATAAAAAAAATTACCGGCCCCGCAGATTTCTAACAAAAAGCCAAAGGTCTTACGTTTATGTATGACATACAGTTTCCTTCAAATATTTGAAAGCAATCGAAGCCTTCTGGATTCAAGACGCATCGTTCAACAGTTACAACAAATCGATGGAACTATTTGTCACCCGAAGACTTAACAATTATTGAGTATCGCAGAAAACATCGATTTACGAACCGTAATTATTGGAAAATCAAGCTGGCGTGATTGATAAAAATTCACCAGTCTTAATTCTTCCGTTGTAACCGTCTGTTGACAAACACCACGGATTCCCGATTCCGCCCAGAAAAGTTAAGTGGAATTAATGATTGGAATGTTCAATATTCATGGGTGTCCAATAAAGTTACTCATTTATCAAGTTTCTTTCATTTACATATCAGGGGCAAGGTTCTCTTGTTATCCTTTCACATCAGCGTCTTCGAAGGAAGGGGGAAAAATCTACAATGTTCGAAAGAGGAAAAAAGACTCAAGGTCACAGAAGCGTGCCCATGTCGAAGATAGGTCGATTTCTTGTGATCATTAATGAAACATAATTTGGGGTTGAGAAAAACATTATTCAGAAAATACTGCGACGGAATTTTTTTTCGGAAATCATGTTTGAAGAATTCGACGCAACTATTTTCCTACAACAAAGACGACCTCCCAACGTCCATTCTTATTAGAGGCGCAGACGTCACTTAAGATGACGACGACCACCAGAGGCTTTAAAACCACTATGAGACTTAGAAAAGCAGGCTCTTCACTTACAGAAACGACAAATCGAAATAAATCAAAATTATAGGCCAAGCCAAAATAATTTTTTATCTTAGGAGGGATGGAGGCACTCTTGGCTTCGGGACAAGCGACACTGGTTTAAGCCCCGATATCACGGAAAACCCAAAATTTTACATTTTGAGGCCAAATGTCCTTCGGGACAAGTGACACTGGTTTAAGCCCAACATTTTACATTTCGAGGCTAAATGTCCTTCGGGACAAGTGACGCTGGTTTAAGCCCCGATATCACGGAAAACCCAACATTTTACATTTTGAGGCCAAATGTCCTTTGGTGTTTTTGTTTTAGATCCACACAGACGAGCCTACACAAATGTAATTTTTGTGTCAAATTATAAAGCTAATTAGTGATTAAATTTTAGTTTAAAAGCCTAAAAATGCGATAATTCGATGCACGTCAATATGACGGGTGCGACGGCTAAGGGGTTAACGTAGCTCTAGACACGAGATTATATTTGTCTTCATTTGAACCTAATTTTATAAGCTCCATGAAACAGGCTCGAGGATCGCATTGAAATTGTCTTCGGTGTGAACAGCTGATTATTACGATGAGTAATGCCGGCTTTCATAATAAGTGAATGGCTTTCATCATAAGTTAATGGCTTTCATCATAAGTTGATGGCTTTCATCATAAGTTAGTGGCTTTCATCATAAGTCAATGGCTTTCATCATAAGTCCATGGCTTTCATCATAAGTTAGTGGCTTTCATCATAAGTTAATAAGAAATTATTTCAGATCTGTCTTCACTTATTGGGACGCGGAATTAATACTGTTATAAAAGATGTAATAAAATGTAAAATCAAAAATAAATCCCAAAAATGTCAGCAAGTTAATCGGAATCGTTTGACTCGTCAGCTAGCTTAAGTCTTTAACTTTATCAATGAAAACTAGACAGAGGGGTGGTTGGAGAGAATTGACAGTAATGGGTACTAAAACAAGGAGTATAAAAGGACATAAAGGTTGGGTATCACTGCTGTAAAGCATCATATTTTGACATTACTAATATAATAGCCCAGATTTGTCTCTCACTGATCCGGTAACGCTCTGAGGTCACCAACAATAAAATTCGCGCCATAGCACTGCGAGACGTTAAACAGCCTTATTCCATCGTTAGAGCACCTAAATTTCGGTAATTTTAAATTTAAAAAAGTAATTGTTCTAATTTCAAATATAATAGCTCTAAAATAGTGGAATAAAATTTGCTATCGATTCATATAAAATTTATCTCGCTATGATCAATAGTTCCCGAGAAATTTTAAATTATATTAATCAAATATTTCAAATTAATTTCCGTTTTTTAATAGAAAGTAGTAAATCACGTCAGAGGTATGTCATGCGCGTGATATAGTTTGGACGCCACGATGCATCTGCTTATTTATTGAAATCGTGATGATACAATTTGATAATATTTTTTAGCAACGTTTGACAAGCAGAGAAGCGCTTTGTTTTGATTAGACATCTGAAGTACAAGGAAAATTGTTAAACAACGAAAAATACTTCACACGGAATGGTGTTTACCAAGAAGTTTTTTGAATAAAGATATATGTAAATAATATGTAAATAAAAAAAAATTTCCTGTCATAAGACACGTTTATTTTGTTTGTTTTCAATCAACGTTAAACATTTTTCTCGCATATATATCTATTTAAACACGTCAAATTTGACGGGAAATCTCTCGAATGAAGATGCAATTTGCACCCGTCATACCATGACGGGGGATTTTCTAGTAATATGATGGAAAAAAGTAGTTGTCATTTGAAAATTTCGGAATTTTATCACTGTGACCTTAACTGCGAGAACTGGACTATTGTTTTGCGCATCATTCTTGAGCGCATATGGTATAATGCCTGCATATAAAATTTTATTCCCCTCTCTATAACGGTACGCTCGCTAGGGGGTCATATATCGGTAAAGTTTCTTTAAACTCCCGTTTCTGTTTCCACTTTTTTTTGTCTCTGACTAGCGCCGTCATTTGTTGAGTTAAAAATATCGTTCTAACTCCATTTTAAGTTTTTTACTCTGAGGATCACGTTTCCATTCAAAAAAGTAGGTGTTTCTATTTGAAAATTTCGAAATTTTTTCACTGTAACCGTAAACTGTGAGAGCTCTGTTGTTTTCAATTATCACAATCTCGAGCGCATACCTTCAAATAACAATATCTGAAATTTCATTTTGATTGGTTGATCGGATAGGCCGCTAGAGGTTCATATATAGGGCAAGTTTTTATGCGACCATCCTGTATCCTATCCTTTCTTCCGTCTAATTTTTTTCCGTTTTGCTTTCAAGTGTATCAAGTATTATTTTTTATCTATTCACTAACAGTACGCGCACGACCTTGCGCGTGGCATAATGACTTCAACAAAATAAAAAAAGCCCAAAGTTTTGGAAACGAAATCAAAACATGTATATATTGTTACAAACATGGAAAGTCGCTACCCAGCAATGTGAGTCTTATGGTTGGAAAGAGAGTTTTACAGGAGTAAGTATGAGATGACCTACAGCAGCCACGTCTGGACCCCTGACCTTAGCGAGAAATTTGGCGACGAAATATGGGATCTCAAAGGTGCTGGAATCTTCTCGATATCTCTATTAGGAGAGAAGATACGCCATGAATGTGCTAGATCATTCCATGTGACGTCACGGCCTGCCGCGGGAGACTATATAAGGAGAGCGCTTGGATGACAGGGGTGTGTTGAACGACTGGGATCGCCTTGGAGCGCGAACGTCTTTGGAGTTCGTCCGCAGTGCGAACTAGGAAGCTGGTGAGCCGAGTGCTATTGAAAGTGCAGTTATTGTCGTTACTAGTTATTAGCTGACTGTTTGTGTTGTTAGATAACAAAGTGCTGAACTGTTATTACCTGTGAATTGTTGTCTGTTTACATTGGTAGTCTGTGCAAGAACTATTGTTGCCTGTACCTGTGCTACGTGTTTTACTGCATATTTGTAAATAAACCTTTATTCTCCATTATACTGCGTGTTCGACTGTTTACACCATACACCCACAGTAAGATTTTTGTAACAATATATTGATTGATTTCGCCCTCGATTTTTAGTGAAAGTACTGGCAGGAACTTGAGCGAGATGAATAACGTGTTCTTTTCACTAAAGATATCAGCATATATGCGCAAATATATCAAATGATTCTGGGATAAGTAAAATGAAGTGATTTAGATTAGCTGACGCAATAAAATGATTGAGAGTATGACGCGGTACCGCCAGCCAATCGGATAAGTAGAAATGCATTCTGGGAACTGAGAGGAGTCGGACGAAAGCTTCGTCGATTCGGATATGCGAGAGAAAATGTTTTGAACTGATCAATAAAAAAATTCATAGAAAATCGGAGAAAAAAGATATTGTAACCATTCTTGTTTTAAAACAGGGATAAACATTCCGGTTTATACTTTTAAGAAATTGAAAATGATAGCGCTATTAGAACGTCGGATGCAAGAAAATAAGAATTGAAAGTTAAAAATATAAATGAAAAGTGACTATTATTTCAAAGTTTCACAAAATTCAGCAAATTAAATTGGAAATTCAAAACAAGCTTCATTAGAAGGGAAATCGTCTGCTCTTTCCGGGGGTGTATTTATTTTTTTCGTGCAATTATCCTAAACCATTCTATTGAGATATTAGTGCGAAAAATCAACCAAGACAATACAAAATATTAAATAAAAAAATTTTAGATTAACTTTTAAAATTCCGGCTACGAGGTGCATTGAGTCACCATTAAGACTACCTGTGTGCCAGATTTCAAGGCTGTAAGTGCGGTAGACATGTTCGTCCGGACATCGCACACAGACACAAACATTGCCTTTTATAAGTATAGATAACAAATATCGCCAGTAAAGAGGTATGAAGTTCTGGAACTAATGATAACCGAAATAACAGTAAAATTCGAAAAATGTCGAGCAGAGAGCAATTACCACTAGAACTATGAGTGAAACTCTCATTACAAAAACGTCAACATCTAATGTCTTAGTTTCTGTTTTAATATAATTTTAAAATTTCCGGACTCAGGAAAATATTTAATATAAATTTCAACATTCATGAGAAATCTCCTGGTAATAACCATTGGATAAAAAAAACCCAAATTTGATAAAGGGAATTTCATTCCAATTCAAAGCTAATATTTCTTATCGGAAAAAAAGTGAAAAAATTAACTTGATTGAATGCGGATAAACGACATAATAAATTATACATTTTTGTAAATTCTTCGAAATTTCCTTTTGAAACAAGTATTTTAATATTTTCACACACATAACAGAACAAAAATTTCCAGTTCCTGAAACATTCAAATGACATCTTTTAATTTCTTGCTTTTAGTAAACTTTTTGAATAATTATGGAGTAGAAGATATCAACTTGTAAAGCAAATAATACGATAACTATTCACCTTTTAGTTAAGAAAATGTTCGAGTACAATAATTAAGAGTTTTCAAAAGTTATACACAATTTTGTATGAATTGTTCGCAATGACTGAGATTTAAAAAATCAATAATAAATTAAACTTCCAATAAATTATGATGAATATCGATTATGCCAAGGAAAATAAATTTTATAAACGAGAAAATTTTCTTCCCATAATAAATTCTCTAGAAGATCCATCAGAATTCTGGCGTTTCTAAAAAAATTTCTGATCTTCTAGTTGTAATACAATAATTGTCAAAAATTAAATATCAACAAGGATTTTAACGTACAGTATAGCGTACGTTAAAATCTTGGAATAAATGTGGAATAAAACTAGGAATATATGAAAACGATATTTGTTTAATCTTTGTTCACATTTTTAATACCATGCATTTTTCCTCCTAATTTTCGAGGGAACGAAATTAAATTAATCGAGATCTATTCATCTAACAAGAAAGAATTAAATGTTTTTCTTCTTGGAAGAATTAATGAAATATTTGATTAATTAAAACATGTAGCTTAGGTATTAATGCCATCATTAAATCAGAACACTTTTAATAGTATAGTAAAAGAGCAACTACACGAAAGAATTTCGAGATAAAAAGAAAACAAAACGGCAGAATCAATTTGAAAACGATGAATTATTCTAACAATTGAAAGTGATTAAAGAAATAAAGAAAATAGAATGCTTCCAAAGAAAAATAAATACTTCTAGAAAAACTATGGTACAAAAAAAGTTCAATCAATTAGAAAAAGATGTTAAATAATTAATTTGGGTTAGAAAAGGATTGATCAAGAGCACCACATAATAATGGGAAAAAATAATAAAATAAGACACAAAAGAACTTTCTTGATTTATTTAGAAGGAAAAAAACTTTGATAAAATATATTAATTGTTAATTTCATAAAGCACATGAGTCAATATCAAAAAACTGGTTAATATTTTTAAATCAATGATTAAATTTTTTTACCTGTTAGATTTTATTAGTGCTTTGTGTACTAAAGAAGATTCCAACTTGGCGCTTGATACAGTATCCAAATGGATTTGGCGATTGCTTAAATCGGAGGATTACCGGAAAACGGTCTGTGAATCCAAAATAATCAAACCAGAAAACTCATCCATTAAAACAAAAAGTCGTTAGTTAGAATTTAGATAATTTTATATAAAAAGAAATTTTCGACAGACGATTTTTCGAGCGTTACTAGTATACACGAGATAAAAAAAATATAGAATAATAAAAGCCAATAACGGAAAAGAAGTTGGAGATGATAAATAAAAGAAAAGACATATGGATCTCAAGACGCCTATAAATTCAAGGGAAATAATTTACAAATCATTTTCATATAATATTCATAACCGAATGTTTTGGGATGGAATGCACTACATCACAGAAAGCACTCCCATGTTGGTAAACATTCCAACAATGAACAACGTAAAAACAAAATATTTCTGAATAGTTTTTTTTAATAACATCGTCTGCCCTTTGGAATTTGTTATATCATTTTTATTCCCTTCAAAGAACCACGAAAGTCCCACAACTAATCGAAAATTGCATGCATATGTATTAAAATCTTATGAATAAATATAACAATCTGGAATATTGGATGTCTTAAAATGTTATACATATTCTACTCTAGTTTAAAAAAAAAAAAAAAAAATGGCGGTGTAATCTTGAGACCCAATCAACCATTTTCTTATGACTCGCGAGCTAAAGAAGATGATGGAAACTTTTTAAATAAGTGAGGCATCATCAGAAGATTAGGCATTTCGACAAACAGCACATTTCATCATTGGGAGGATGTACTTCCTCTCATCTCCCCCTTCCTCCCCTGGGGTGGGGGAAGGTAGGGAATAAGCCGGATAAGGTTAAGAATGTGCGCATTTAATAGCGCAACAGGGAAGGGATATTTCGGGGGATTCTTTTGCTCTAGAAGCAGACGGGGGGAGAGAAAATTGCGTTTCCATTTGATTTAATCGAGACACGGGGTGGGCGGGGCTGTCCCCGAGAAGAGGGTGAGTCATCATTTGGAGGAGGGAGGGAGAAAGGCACCGACATGAGAGAGATATATATTGGATGCGCGTTCGAAGGCGAATTCTTGGAGACAAAATTGGAAAATATTCAGCGGGAATATTACGAATTTTAGAACTCAATTAAATAAAAATGGGATATGTGGTTTTTACACATCACGGAATCAGTAATTCAGCGTCAAATGATTTTTCGTTAAATTTTCATTCAGGGTTGTTGCATAGCAAAGCAAATGGAGATGCATTTGGTAAATATTTATTTTAAAATTTCAATCAATATATGGAATAAGGAACTAATCTTTCACACAAATGAAAATTGTAGAATATGAATGATTTCTTGTTATCGTTCTTTCTGACAGGGGAAAAATGTACCGGTCATATTTCTCAAATATTTGTTGCTTGTAACAGAATTTCTGTTGAATCAATTACTCAGATAATTATATGAATTTTGAAATACCAAGG
>BGPR01001557.1:210132-235831 GCA_013235015.1 Araneus ventricosus
GGAGGGAAACGCATATAAAATCAACCGCAACATTTGGCAAACTAAGCGCTCTCCGTTAGGCGAGAATTCGTTTTCGACTGAAGTACGAAGCGAAATAAGACTTCCACCTGTTCTATCTGCGCCAAACGAAATAAAGCCCTTTTCTTCACCCACCCCCCAAAATGCAGTGGAATATCCCGTTTCCATAACGACAGCCACCGGAGTGTCTAGTGTCTGGGGGTTTTCTCGTGGCGGTAAGACAGTAGCTAAGATTGAGTTTATATATTGTGGAATTTATGCGATAATGAGCAGTATAATTTTTATAAAATATATATAAAGGAATAAAAATTCTGTTTATCTGTTTAAAAAATTAAAAAAAAATAATAGTAGAAAAAACAAAAACGAACAAGCTTTTAAGATTTGTTTTGTTTTCTCTCCACAAGTGTTTCCGACGAATAAGAAAACTGCATAAAACAACTTCACCAATAAAGTTTCAAGACTTCAAAAAATATAAGAAAAGAAAACTTTAAAATGACATACTACTTCAAAATGAATAATCAAAAAAAGATTTATTATTCTTATTTTTAGAGTTAAAAGAAGTTAATCTCTGTTGGGTTTCATTTTGGCATCAGTTCGCACGACGCAAATGTGAAATATTTTCATTTTCAGATATTACTAATATAATAGCCCAGATCTATCGGTAACGCTGACGTCACCAACCATAAAACTCGCGACATAGCACTGCGAGACGTTAAACAGCATTATTTCATTGTTATTGAACCTAAATTTCAGTAATTTTAAATTTAAAAGAGTAATTGTCGTTCTAATTTCAAATTTAATAGCTCTAAAATAGTGAAATAAAATTTTCTATCGATTGATATAAAATTTATCTCGCTATGATCAATAGTTCCCGAGAAATTTTAAATTATATTAATCCTATATTTCAAATTAATTTCCGTTTTCTAATAGAAAGTAGTAAATTACGTATCATGCGCGTGATATAGTTTGGTCGCCACGATGCAGCTAATTATTTGGTGCAATTGTGACGATATAATGTGATAATATTTCTTGGCAACGTTAAAATTTACACAAAGATATCTGAAGTACAAGGAAAATTGTTAAACAACGAAAAATACTTCACACTGAATGTTGTTTACCAAGAGGTTTTTTAAATAAAGAAATACGTAAATAAAAAAAAATATTTCCTGTCATAATACATATGTTTATTTTATTTGTTTTCAATCAATGTTAAACATTTCTTAAATATATATATCTATTTAAACACGTCAGATTTGACGGGAAATCTTTCGAATGAAGACGCAATTTGCACCCGTCATACCATGACGGATGATTTTCTAATTTAATATAAACATCCAAGATTTTAAAAGAAAGCAGCACGCGACATCCAATCAAAATCATCGAGTCGAAAGTGTGACTCATATCCGTCTCATATGTGACCTATCTGTAGAGGAATGAGGAAAACTTACCGAAAAATACGAAAAGCAATTTCTGGATGGGAATAAATTCTTTCTAAATTTCAGACTTAATATCTTTCTTTTGGCTGATAAAATTTTCTAATACGTATGCATGATCACTCGGACGAGAGACGCAAACTCCATATATTCCGTATATTTTAATAATGATAAATGCTATATTCTGAAGTCAGTAATATTTAGTACGGTGGTTGAAAGTGTACATACTCGGGTTTTTAGATTACCGAAACTAATGTTAGCTTACCAAACAAGTATTCGCACTCATTTTAATTGATTTAATCCAGACCATAAAAGCTGTTTTTAATTGAAATCTATCTAATTAAATTACGAATATTTTCGGAAGAGATGAATTTCTCAAACAAAACTTAAATATAAAACGAGTGAAATGCATATAAAATTCCGAATTTATCTGCATACAGTTTTTAGCTGAAATTAACACGCAGTTTAATTATCTTATATTGAAAATAAATAATCATGAATGATCTGAAATTCTCAAACAAGCTTAACAGAAATTGTAAATACTGCTTTTGTACTTTCAAAGTATTTATAAACCTTAATGAGAGACTGAGTACATAGTAATTTTGAATGGGGTATTTTAAGTACTTAAAGTTATTTTCTCATCTGAATGTAAAGAACATTAACACACTCTCAAAGAAACCTACAGAGAATATTCAATCTCTTCAATAAAGTCTTAGGGTAAATCCCAATGGTAAACATCGCAATAACATTTCGACGAAATCCATTAGAAAACAACAATGGAAGAATAGAGAAAGTTTTGTTAAGATTATTTGAGGGTTCGCGATGATTTTGGCATTAGCCTAACCTTTTGAATTCGTAATCGCAATGTAAAAGGTTTAATAAAAATTATTCAATGTTTTGTAAAGAAAGATAAACCGATAGACTTTTTTCTAAAACAACGATAAAATAATTAAATCAAAGTACACAATCAAATAATCAAATCAAAGTAAACAATGAAATAATCAAATCAAAGTAAACAATCAAATAGTCAAATCAAAGTAAACAATCAAATAGTCAAATCAAAGTAAACAATTAAATAATTAAATCAAAATAAACAATCTGGTTAAAATAAGTAAAGCTGCAAAATCTAAGTGCAACTGAAATACATATTCAGAGAAAGTGATGTGGTTTATTCTTTCTTTATTATTAAAAAAACAAGCATATCAAAGAGTTTTAAAATCATTTCACTTTTAAATAAAAACATATTCCAGCTATTTCAACCCGTTTCAGAATTTATTCTATCAAATATTGCCTTCGATTTCTACAAGATTTTGCAGAAATTAACGAACGTCACAGTTTCGATTACAAATTCGCATCGTAATGCAATTTTATGTAAAGTATCAAGTCTCTCCGAGATGAAATCTGTTGAAGGATAAATCATTATTAAGATAACTTTTGGTAAATTTAAATACAGACAATAGACAAGTGGGTCATTGAAATTCATTTAAGCAAAAATAATACAACAAATCTCTGCTATTTCCCCACCCTTAGCGACTTTTCTTCAGGTGTGGTCAATTTTTCCTACAAAAATTGAATTACAATACACATCGCAACGGCATCACTCCCAGTCGCGTGGTTCCACCGCTGCAACCTTTTCCGCCCAAAAATCTGAATTGTGCAACAGTTTTCTGGTGTGACGTCAGACGGCAGGTATCGCACCGCCCGATGACTCACGTACCGGAACCACCGCTGCCGTTTTCACCTTTCACCCACCACTCAGCAAGCGATCCGTCACAAGTTCTGGCAGGAAGCGGTCCTACCACCAAGGCGCCGGTCATGGAGGACATCAGGTTGGTGATACGCATGATCCCTGCGGAACACGCAAGTTGTGCGTGTGGAAATGATAAATGTGTCGACGTTATGGCTTAATAAATGGAATTACACGGGGCAATTTTCGGCCATCTATGTAATAAATAAGTTTATTTTAATATTTGCTTATTCAATTATTTAAAATTAATTTTAAAAAGCAACAATGTAAGCAGAAACCACAAAATATTTTTTAAGATACACAGATCTTGGCATTAACTCCTTCAAATAAAATTGTTTTGAATCAAATTCTTAAATTCACTCATGTTATGAATTATCCAAGGAAGAGGACTCGCAATGTAAGCTCTTGAAATGATACAGTGTCTTCCAGTTTGAAATGCGTTTTCGGCATAACAGTACAAGATATTGTTATTTTCATCATTTGTTTGGAATTAACAATTTTAAAGTTGTCATTATTATATACGTTTAAGGCATAACTGTACAAGATAGGGTTATTTTCATTATTTGTTTGGAACTAACAATTTTAGTTATCATTATTACAAAAAAAGGAATTTGAGAAAGTTTTGTTAAAACTTGGCAGAGACATTAGAACTGTAACAATCAACAAATCTATTTCGTAAATGAACAAGAAAATGAATGCGTGCATATTCAACCAAAAAGTCAACAGATGGAAATATATACTTTCACAGATTTTGCATAAAATGTCATAATACAATTAAATAGACTAATAAATATACGCGGCAGAGGTGAATCCAGGATTTGGATCGGGGTGTGGGGGGAGGGGCTGAAGTCATAAAAATTTTGTATCGCCGTGACGAATGTCAAACCTTATGGCTTATGTAAACCTAAACACTTTAACTTTACAGACTTGACTCATCTGACAATAAGAATCATAAAAATCGATACAATACTTTCGATAATTTAATAAATACAATGAAATAACTAGCCAAAAAAATGTCTTCGACCGCGTCAACGCTACAAGTGGAATGACTAGAAAAGTAGGAAAATTTTCGAACCTGTCAAGCCAGAAAGCAATATTGTCACGTTATTATTTTTTAAAAAAAGAGAGAAATTAAGAGCAAACAGTTGCAGTAGTGATTTTAAATAAAATCAAGAATTCTGACTCAACTCTGGGAGGGGCTGTAGCCCGATAGCCCCCTCCCCCCCGGATTCGCCACTGATACGCGGTAACATGAAGGAATAGCGGTGACTCTCCAAAAATTACCATTTGACAGCAAGAAGCTTCAAATTCTCAATGCTGTTAAAATCGCAACAATTTACTAAATTTTAACCAAATGTCTCAAGCGAGATATTTCGAGCATTATTCCAGAAACTCTGTTATTTGTCAAGATCTTGAGTTATTCAAATGCCAATCAAAGTCTCTATTTAATAATTTTGTCGGCACAGCAAAATGTTTCCAAACCTACTTGAACTTTATGGTCGATTATCTACCACATCACAAAGAACAAGCGTTACAACAAAAATCAAACAATACATTGAATAACAACTTCTTGAATAATTTAAAATAGAAAAAATATTTCGGCAACTATTCGAGCAGATGTTCACATGAATTAAAAAAAATTCGCACCAGTGTCAAAATCCATTCTGAAATTAAATGGACCTACTTTAATGCACTTTTCAATTAATTCTTTTTGAGAAATAAAAAAAGTTACTGCGCTCATATTCTTTCTCCTTTTTTAAAAATGTGATTAGAAGGTTTGATGAAAATTAATCGCGATGTCGGAAACAAACTATTCAGGATTAATTTCTGTCAGATGGATTCGAACAGCAATCGCAATACGGAATGGAAATGCAAATGAATTCTCGGGAGGGCCTTTTTTTAATCTTTTTTCGTATTTTTCTTGCGCATATTCTGCAATTCTTTCATTTCGAATTGATTTTTTGAGAAAAGATAAGTCTTCTACGCCCCAGTATCTTCGGCAGATGAAAGGGGAAGAATAAAAAATTAACAGACGGAAAACCATGTCGGACAGAAAATTCATTTTAAAGGGAATATAATTTATCATTCAGTAGCTTTTAAAAATAACATTGTACCTAAGATTCGTGCTTTATTTCAAATGCTTAAGAAAGATCAAAAGTTTGAAATCATACGCTTGAATACGACTAAAAAGAGTCGGCTTTAATTTACAGTATTTAATATGATACCTGTACTTGCCAGATGCTACATAAAGTGGAATCTGAATTGATAAGACAAACTTTAAAGTATGAGATAGCGCAGGAAACACGCATTTTCCGTCGAGCTATACAGGGTTCCTACTTATATCCGTTACCCCCTTAACTTCTAAACGGCGACAGGTTAGGCCATAAAGTTGGTGTCTAGGTATAGTAAAAAGGCTATGCGCTACACGATGAGACAACTTACAACGCCATCTATCGCCAAATTTTCGAATTAGCAGTCCTATCTCATAAACGGTGAAAGATACGAGAAAAAAGTCAATTAGAAAGTTGTAGGTGACTCTCAATTTAGTACGAAAAGATACCTTGCGCACATTAATATTCAAAACAGAATGCAAAAAATGAACATTTGTTTGATTGTGATTTTCAGCACTATGGGGTCGTGAAACGCGAGCGAAGCGAGAAATCCAGTCCAGAGTGCAAATGTGTATAGTGGCGAGCCGAGAGCATTTTGAGCAATATAATAAATGATCCAGAAGACGGGGACGTGTCTCAGTTTCTTTCTTCCACTGTTTATGACATGACAATTTTCGAAATCGTGACCAAACAAATGTTCATTTTTTGCATTTTGTTTTGGATATCAATGTGCGCAAGGTATCTTTTCGTACTAAATAGAGAGTGCTCTACAACTTTCTAATTGGCTTTTTTCTCGTATCTTTCACCGTTTACGAGATAGGACCGCTAATTCCAAAATGTGCCGATAGATGGCGTAGTAAGTTGTCTCAGCGAGTAGCGCATAACCTTTTTACTATACCTAGACACCAACTTTATGGCCTAAGGTGTCACCGTTCAGAAGTTAAGGGGGATATAAGTGGGAACCCCTGTATAAAGAAGCAAGCAATGTGTAGAGTTTCAGACAAAAGAATTACCTGAATAAACGTGTCTCCTACAAATAAATGGTATGAACGTGTTCAAATAAATGAACGTGTATTCGAATTCCACTACAGCGGGTATATACATATTATCTTTGCGGTGATAGAATATATCTGTGTAGAATTTTGCAGTTTGATCCATCTTACAGTAACTCAATCTGACTTGCTTTTAACTCATGCAATTGCATCAAAAGGAACTAGTACACATAAGTCACTTGTCCTTAGGGTTTTATTTTGATTTATGTCACCATTTCTTTTGGCACACAACTCTCGCTACGCAGTTTTCATTTCAGAAAAATGAAGGCACTCTCTATTTTTTGTGCATTAATCCCAGTACATGTACAAGGCCACATGTAGTTTAAAATCATGTTTTTATGCTGCTTTTAGATATATCAGGAAACTTTTAAATACCTACCAGCTGTGGACATTCAACTCTAGAACGTCCGCGTAACAATGCTCTAGAAACAAGATGTATCTTTGAAATTGAGCATTAATCCTTACATAGATGCTTATAGGTACGTCGCACTTCTGAGCAACTGTCAAAGAAAGCATAACTGAAAAAATACAAAATATTTCATGCTTACGTTACTTATTTTATCTTTCTCGAGTCTGAACCTACATGAATCATGTACGGCCAAACACTGTTCCACAAAAATTGTCCACGAAGATTCTCGCATCCATCTACATTCACTACACTATAAAAAAAATCCCCGAAATTAGGATATTTCGATAATTTATTAGTTAATATTATCGCCATCCAACATCTCTTTGAGACATAAAGCATCCTTGTACGATATAAAAAGGTTATGAAAGCTGGCGATTAGAACACTGTAGAAACTTGATGTCCATGAAACGTGGCATCAAATCGTTACTTCGAAGTAGATGGCAGATCTTATAAAACTTTTCTGCCTATACATTTTCTCATCACAGATCATATTCAAAAGGAAAAACAGATCATATATAAAGGAAAGACTTTTAAAAATGAAGAAGAAAAGTTGCTAGACTGAGATAGTTCAATATTTAAGAACTTTTGCATATGGAAAGAAGAAGCTACAATGTTTTAAGCTTTTATTCAACTTGACTGTCGTGTCCTTGCCTATCTTGAAATCGATTTCTTACCCACTTCCGATCGAGCTACAGCTTTGAAATTTAGCACAGTGGTGGGTTTCCGGAGACAATACAATATTATGTAAAAAAATTTGCAATCTATACCTATTTTAAACCTAACAAAATGATATTAAAATTTTAGCCCTATATTTGGGCGATAAAGTTCGGAAGGTGGTAACCTCACGTTACGTAGGGTTGTAACAACACCACGAAGCTAACAGAGAATACGCTATACTTCCGGCGCCGCACCGATGAATGACGTAGCTCGTGTTTCTATGCGTCTTGGGTTTATTTTCTATTAGAATTCGCCAACAAACAGAAGTAGATTTTTTTTTTTTACTTCGTCTGCGCCAAACGTTTCGCACTCAAAGCAAAAAGTTGTGTAGTTCGATTCTTTTTTTTTCCTATTACACTGCTGATAATAATTGTAAGTTATCACGTATTATATTAAGGATTTATATTTCAGAAAGTTAATGTCATTAAATCAATGTGTGATGTAATTGTAAAATTTAAAAATGTAATTGTACATATATATGTATATAATAATTTTATGTGTTTTATATTGGAGAATTCAATAATTGAATTTGGTTTACTACGCCTAACATATCGTGTGTATTCGTGTCAGCCGTCACTAAAGAGTAGAAAATAAAATAAAAAAAATTAAGGTATAAGCTTTTATTCAAAATGCACTTTAAATGAGAAAATACGTTTACACATTATAATTCCGTCAAAATGAACGCAGAAGTTGAAAATAATTTTTCTGGTTACAATAAAATGTATGGTTCGAATGAAAGCGTTGGTGATTAAATAGCACCTTATATTTTGTGTATATTTCCTTAAACAAATGGAATATTCCAGGAAGGTAAAGGCGCCCACGTTTTTATTCGAACCATGCATTTTATTGTAATCAGAAAAATCATTTTTATTTCATTTTGAGTTCATTTTGACGAAATTATAATATGTAAACATATTTTCTCACCTAAAGTGCATTTTAAATAAAAGCTTATACCTTAAACTTCTTTTATTTATTTTATTTTTAGCCAGCAATGCTCTGGAGCAATTTAGATGAATCAGATTAGAGTTTCAGAACAATGGACGGTTTCTTATACCACCTGCCATTCTTTATATACTCCTTCAATCTCTCTCATGTTTCTTCTTCTATCTGCAGTTCAAATCATGCCTAACGGAAAACGAGGAACATGCGACAGTGTGACTTCGAAAAAATATAGACAATGTGCAAATTTTCAACTTTATGTGCAAGGTTAGACGAAATCTAAAAATGAATTTTTTTTAACGATCCTATTCTGTCAAAATCTGTCAGAATTATAGTTTTAGGGCCCTTTTAAAAAGAGATTTTGACAGAGAAACAGGAAAGTATCCCCATGTCCTTTTGATGTCAATAGAACTAAAAATTAATTCTTTCATCTTTACAACCCACAGTGGCGTAGCAAGTGTAACTCGCGCCCGGGTCATAATATAATTTTTTCGCCCCCCCCCCCCCCGCCATCATCAGTGACTTTTGTGCAATCAGCGCCAGGGGCATGGTATTCCCCCCTCATAGTATTTGACTTGTAAAAGTGACATGATGACATGAACGGATTAATGTTTTGTCACCATCACCAGTGGTTTTAGCGAGGGTAAGCAGCACCCGGGGAATAATATGATTCTTTTTACCCTAGTCGTCATCAGTGACTTAGCAAGCGTACATGACATTCGGAATAAGGCATTATCAATTTTTTTTTTATTAATATGTCTAAATAGTTCATGCCCTAAAAATTCTTGTTTTTACTCCTTCTGTTATGTTTTTTCGAATACAGATGGCACTAATGTTTCTTTAAAAAAATTTGCCGATTCCTTTTTTAAAAAGAAAGTTAGCTTGGGATTGTGATAGGGAGAGGACATTTTTTTCCCTCTATTCTGGGCATGGGGTAAGTTTATTTTTCTGATGGCTACTTTTAAAAGACAGATGGCTAATATTTTTAAATCAATCTTATCAGCGTTTTTATCTTTGTGTTTGGTTTTCCTCTTAAAATAATGCTTTTTGATGTACAGTTAGTTAGTTTTATATTACCGTCACGTTTTGAAGCAACACGAGGGCTATTTTGGGACGGACCTCGTAATTCTGAACCGCGTTCAGATGACGAGGACAACACCTCAGCTGGCACCCCCTCTCCAAATTTCCACACCACACCAACGGGAGTACGTTTGACCACTACGTATGATTTAACGTGCAACAGGCCCCATACAAGGCGGTTCTTCAGTGGAATCGGGTTTCGAACCTGGAACCCTCCGGCCCCAAAGCCGAGACCCTATCACTAGGCCACAGCGGACTTAATTTTGATGTACAGATGTCCTTTGTCTTTTTTCGGGAAATTTCGGGCTAAGAGAAGCTATATTTGGCGTAATGTAAGCTTCTTATAGAAAAAATTCCCAATTATTATTTTGAATCCATTTCGAATATAGTCCTTAACCCTTGAAAAAATGGACTAGGATGGATTCCTTGTTTGCTTTTTGTCGATTCCCTCCGAGTTTATCTTTGTTTTTTGGCTTTCTTTGAATGATATTGATTTCCATTATTATCCTCATCATATTTTGCTTTAAAAAATGGCGCAAACACTTTAATATTTTCACTTCATGGTGCTCCCTAAAACTGGCACCAGGGGCATCTATACGCCCCCTTCCCCCGGGTCGCTACGCCACTGACAACCCATGCAAATATCTCATTTTTTCTTCCCTCGTTAATAATAAATCTATCCATCGCACGTGAAGGTGGCTTTACTGAGGGATAGGAGAGTGAATCGACCCACAAGCAGTTCGAGTTTTCCATGCATTTGCTCAAGGAGAGGAGCAAAATGATAAAGCTTTCGCTTTATGACATCTGTCCCACCCTATTCATAGCAGGAGGAGGGGATACAGCATCTGTACGACCCTCACATAAAAGGCTAACTCTTTGCACTCGGATGTCGAGTGCGAAGCGACGCGGTTAACTCCATGACTGCCAATTTTTATAAAATCACTATTTAGCTGCAACGTTTGAAACCATGTTCAAGTACCATTAAGCCAAGCGAGTCGTCTTTTATATGCAAAGTTTTATTATTATTATATGATTCAACGCTATAACAGTTCTAAATAAGCACATTAGCTGAGAAAATCGCAGGATGCATCAGAAAATAGACTTGCATTCAGACGGTTAAGTCCCATTCTCATGGTTCGTGTTTTGACGTTCCTTGCGCGAAATTTGCCGTATCTCATGTCGTGCGACCGCAAAGAATCGTTGTTGCTCGAGGGTTTGTGGGATGGTGCAAACGTTCCGGAGAAATGCTCGGACATCAAAGAAAGCGAGTCGACAGCCGGAGACCTCAGCACAGTTCCTACGGGTTGTTGTAGATTGTGTATGCGGAAACACCAGCCAACCACTCCTGTTCCCGAAAGGCAAAATTAGGTTCCACCGAGATTTGAACTCGGATCGCTTGATTCAAAGTCCAGAGTGGTAAAAATATACCACCCGAACAAGGACTCGAACCCTGGACCGTTAGCTTTACCGGATGGATTGTGTATGCGTCGGGGTAATGGTGCATCTGGTCGAATTCCCAACGACGCAAGAAAATCGCCGAAAAACTAACTATGGGTGCAGGGCTTTAGCATTGGCATCAGCTCGTATGTCGACCCACATTCGATAAGGAGTTTCACCACGAGGGAAAAGAAGATTTGTTTTTAAATTTTCCAAAAACTTTTACAATTATATTTTTTCAGGTCTCGAAGTATTAAAAAGAGGCCACGTATGAATGAATATTTATGCATCTAATTCCTTTTCCGATTCAAAAGGGTAAATGTGAAATGAAAAATGAAGATGAATGTAAAATGTATGAGCACTGTTTTCAAAATGCCAATTAGTTCGAAAAAATGCATTTCTTAATCAGAAGTTTATAAAAACACTAGCCATTTCTGCTTAATACATTAATTTTTTCGGAATTAAATTACCATTATCTTCCGCTAATTCAATTTAACTCAATAAAAATAGCCACATCGCACCACTAATCACTTTACAAGACACATAAATCTCGATTATTTTCTCCCAAAGGAGCTATTTTTAGTACCATAATCACGTTTATTTCAATGTTCTTAAAAAGAAAATAAAGGAAATGCTCAGTTTCCGAAACTATTATCTTTCAAAAACTATCCCAGGACTGTTCACTACATGTTAGTCTATCTACACCGGTTAAAGAAGCGAAGTGAAATGCTCTCATCCCTGCTTTTGTTTCTGCCGTAATAAGCAGGCACAGATTTCTTCTCGCTGAAATTTGAATCAAGCATCGCACCGTCGTCATGGCAACTCCATTCACTAATTAAAATCTGGCTCAAAGATGCTCGGAATCAACCTCAGCTAGAAGAGTCGCTTAGCAACCAAAGACTTGCTTTTATCCCCTTCAGTACTATGACGCTTGTTAACAATCCGCCAGATAAAAACCGGTTTGACAAACGAACAATAAATTTGGATATCGTCTGCAGGCGAATGACTCGGTTAAAACGAAACAGATCTGTTTTTGAAAGATCAGACACGATCCTTTTTCTTTTTACGCGCAAAAGTGAATAGTTAATTTGAAAAATATACAGTAAACTCTCGCTACAACGATACCCGATAAAACGATAAATCCCTCTACAACAATACAATTTTGTGGTCCCGGTGGATTTGCATAGAAAATAACGTTAATCTCCCCTCAATATAACGATATTCTGTACAGCTTTTTTTGTTTGTTTTTTTAAATTTCAATGCCATTTTTTACTTTCTCGTATACGAAGTATACAAAGAGAAAGTATTGTAATCGTCAAAAAATTTGAATTCCAGACTCTGACGAATCTCCACGTTTTAGACCTCCCCGAGTCCGAAAAACACAATTTTGGAATTATGTCTGTGTGTGAACACGATAACTCGAAAACTATTGCAGATACAGGGTTGAAATTTGGTATGTGAACTTGACACATAATTTGTAGGTTCCTATCAAATTTTGGACAAAATCCGTCTACAGGAAGTCTGTCTGTTTGTCCGCGGTCATGCGAACACTATAACTCAAAAACTTGAATAGCTAAATGGATAAAATTTGGTACACGGTTTTATCGTCACGAATGTAGATCCGTATAAAATTTTGGATCAAATGCGACAAAGGGTTGACTGTCTGTAGGTCTGTATAATCGCATACTTGTTTTACTAAAGTTAGTATGGTTGGCGTTTGACCTTGGCGGCCTACGAAGGAAATTTTAGCGAACCGCAAACAAGCGCTTCGGAAATTATGGCAACACGAATCGAAACTTCGTTCTGACATTCTCCAGATGGAAGGTATGGTGAAATTTTGAGTGATATCTGTAGTAAGATTTCTTACTCAAAAACGTTAAATAAAGTTGTGGTACTTCAGCGTGCGTAAAAATTGAGAACATACGCAATTTTTTGCAAAAATATTAAGTTTCAGGAATTCATGAATTTTATATGTTTCATAATTTTTTTCTCAAAATGACTAGGTCTTGGGTAAATACCCCAAGAATATTTACCCACTGGGTGTTTACCCACGCCACATTACTGGTCGAGAAAGTTTCGGGGAGGTCACTCCCGCTGGTTTACATCAATAATAATGAAGATGTCCAAATGCTTGCTGTACGAACCGAGCGAATTACAGGATTTTTAAAAATTTTGGAATGAAATTTGTTAAAGCGTGGATATTAGTTTTCAAAACTTGATTTAGTTTCTATTCATTAAGGAGTTAAAAGAAATTCTGAAGCATCTTTTCACGTTATTTGTCTGAAATATTTGGCACAATTGTTAATAATTGTAGTTAAAAAGTAATTAATGTTGTTTAAATAAAATGATTGGCTTCATAAATTTAGCTGATTACCTTCTTAAACGTTTCTATAGCATTGAGCAATTCTCTGGATGAACATGGCGATGGACACCGGCATTCACTTGAGCTAAAAAGTTTTCTACAACCGGGCTTAGTTTCGGTTCGGATCAGACTTGGAGCTGTTTGCCATATGAGGCCGCCCGGAAAAATGTGAAACATTTTATGCAATAAATCTTCGCTTAACAAGCAACAACGCGTCTCAATTTTTTGAAATTTCAAAGAGGAAGAAAATGCTCAATTTTTCGCAACAAATAGCGAATATTTCTGAATTTTTTTCACATCCGCTAGGAACATGCAGCCTTATGTTTATATTAGATTCAAATTTAGAATTCCCATAAAGCTGTCAATCAACAATGTGTAATAAAAATGGTTTAATCCCCGTTCTGAAATATTGGCTTGCGTTTCATACTTTTATTACTCACAAAATGACGTAGAAAGACAGAGGCATGAATTCCATAAAAATCTTATCCAAATTTCTCTACAAGCAGAATAAGGTTGAATCTCGATCCGTTTGTTTCTTTTCTTCAACAAATGTCGCGCTGGTAGCCTTCGAAAGGCGTGTATTCTTTTCTTCTTCAGTCTACAGCGGAGGAGGGACCAAACCCTGAAATGACAACAGAAGATTCGAATGTCTTTCCGAACGACCGACATGATGGGAGGAAAAACCAGACTTTCAAAAAATAAAAAGTCACCTACACCCGCAATGTGACGTCACGCCTTCATTCGATCATCCCTTCGAGGCGAACAGATGTCAGTGTTTGCCAGTTTCGAAAAGGATATGGAAGATCGCCGCCTCCTTTTTGGAGGGAAAGACAAAAACATTCTAATTTCAAGAGGCAGGTTACTTGAATCTTTATTCTAGTACAGGGGTTCCGAAACTTTTTTCCCTCACGTACCCCTATACAAGTCTTTTTATTTTCGCGTACCCCTATACAAGTCTTTTTATTTTCGCGTACCGCCTATTATCATATTCCTCCCCCCTCCAACTATTAATCTGTGCAAAGAGCTTTTTATCAATAATGCTAAGGTCTTAGATAAGCTCAAGATTCAAATGACTCAAATTAATAGCATTTGCAGGGCTTATTTTTGATTTTACATTTTATTCGCTTTATTACAATTGAATTAGCTCAACGCCGAAACAAATGAAACCAGTATTGTAATAATTTCGCGTTAACTTAAAGAGGATAGCTAATAATTACACTTCCTTTTGCTTTCTTTTTCTACTTATTTTGAGTGTAGGCTTTAGGACTTGCACAATTTTTACATTTACTTTTCACAAGAACTTGGGGAAACAAAACTCCGTAACATTTTTAATTCCATGTTTTCATGTGTCCGCCATTACCGACTTTCAGTTCGCGTACCCCCAGGGGTACGCGTACCACAGGTTGGGAACCTATGTTCTAGCATATCTCGCAATCAATCAATAATATATGAAAAACAGCGAGCTTAAATTTAAGTTTTAGAAGAAAAAAAAAATTTTTTCTTTATTTTTTTAATATATATAATTTCACTTAATTTTGCTTTAAATTCTAATATATATTTTAAAGTCTTAATGTATTCCAAAATCACTTTTCTTAAACTCCAGTTTCGTTTTATTTCCCGCGCTGGAGGTATATTAAATCTCTCGTTTGGCATATTTATTACTAAAAGAATATTTTAATCGCTTGCACGCGCCCACAGAAAATCATGACGGCGTCTTCCTGGCGCCAGACTTTTCCCTAAAACACTAACATAATTTAGTGAAAATAGCTATTATTCCCTTCACTTTGATCACGTGTCTATATGTTAAATCCCTACCTCAGAAAATGCAGGGATTTTCTGTTCTCTTTTGGCTTGAAACTTAAAGTAAGATGGACGTATCTCTGCCACTCGCATAAAAATGACTT
Organism: Araneus ventricosus; assembly: GCA_013235015.1. Lineage (NCBI taxonomy): Eukaryota > Metazoa > Arthropoda > Arachnida > Araneae > Araneidae > Araneus > Araneus ventricosus. The sequence continues at coordinate 225,342 of BGPR01001557.1, forward strand.
AAATATTTGGATAATAAAGAAAATTAGAATATGACTCGGCTTTTTACTGACTACAACCACGAAATCATTATATATATATATTTATTCGTATTTAGCTTTCGGCAATTTTTGCTATGACTTTGAAGCAGTAAGCATTTAGTTAATTTTCTCGCTCTTTTCTTAATATATTTTGGAGATTCACTCCTATATTTGTTGTTTTTTTCCAATAATTGGCCCTCACAGAAGGTTGGCGTCTATAAATTTCGAAATAATGTGACATAAGCGATTCCTCAGGTCGATTGGCATTCGATTGTTGGAATTCCATATCTGGATTGGCTTTTTCATAGTAATAGTTTTTAATATTATTAGCTTTCTGTATTTCATTGTGTGAATAATATTTAGTTATATAGTTTATTATATTTAATTTTAAAAGATGAGTAAAGAATGAATGATGATTAATTAATGAAGACTTCGAAATCTTGGTCTCGCTTCACAAAACCAAATAAAATGAAGAAAAGTTTATAATTTTTAGAAGCAACTTACAGAAGAACGGTTAATAATATTTCGAAATATTACAAGTAATTCACAATTTAAAAGTGCCCTTTATTAAGCAAGATAAGACTCGCATGTATCATGTGACCCCATTATATTAGCAAGAAAAAATTCGTTAAAGTAATTTTAATAACCGACAACGACCGGACAAAAATTTTTGCCGACTTCTAAAAGTTATCGTCTTCACGGACAAAGAAAAATCGTTACGTGTGCTTTGACCCATGTTGATGAAGACAACATTACCAAGCTATGATGTTCCGAACTAGAGGTAATAATTTGAATTACGGTCTTCAGACAGACATACAGGGTGTCCAACAAAGGACTCCCTCATTTTAAAATTAAATAACTCGGCAACGGAGATCGATAGAAGAACGAAACCAGTGATATGCTTAGTCTGAAAGCCGTAAAAATCTGATACAAAAGTTTCAAAATTAGTTATAAATGATGCCGACAGGTGGCGCTGCAGGTTGTAATAGCTATTCAGAATCCGATAAGAAATCTATAAACTGTCCTTGGCAAGCACGATAAATGCCTAATTTGAATCGATTGTGATGTGATTGCAACGATTACTTGCAAATGACAGTTTATAGCTTTCTTCTCGAAATCTGAACTGTGATTACAACGTACAGCGCCACCTGTCGGCAACATTTATAACTAATTTTGAAACTTTTGTATCATATTTTTACGGCTTTCAGACTAAGCATATCACTGGTTTCGTTCTTCTATCGATCTCCGTTGCCGAGTTATTTAATTTTAAAATGAGGGAGTCCTTTGTTGGACACCCTGTATATGTGACTGTGCATTCACATCATATTTTCTATGATCGAATAGCCTTATAAGGCAATAAATTTTTCTCCCGGTCAAAATGATCTGTGGTAGTAAATAACGTTAGACCCCGAATAAACAAAAGGAAATTAATTTTATATATTTAATATAAAGTCTTGAAGTCAATTGTCAAATAGTAAAATTTTCCAATCAAATTCTACAACCGGTTTTGGCCGGTCATGGTACGTTTAGTGTACATCAAAATGGCAGCTGTAAAGAAGCTGAGAGATATATGTATATTTTTCCAAGATATAAATGTCTTAAAGCAGGGTTCTCAGTTTTATAGCCCTGATTTAACCATACTTCAGAAGCCATCCCTCTTATTGTGAACAGAATGCCATAAAACTGACCTGACGGCAACTCAAAACATCCCTTTTTATCTGCTATCCAACAAACCATAACTTTCCAAATAATTATTCGATTCAAAGTTGGAGAACTGGAAGTGATATATTTANAGACTGCTTCACGTAAGTTTGATATATTTAGATTTGTATCGAATTATTACGAAACGAATGAAAATTTCCAATTGAAAAGAACGTGACTCAGACACATAATTGCTAGAAGGATAAGCAATATCAGTCCTTCCGACTCACAAAACGAGAAACTGTTTGGACAGTACTGCAAGAACCAGTAGACTGCTTCACGCAAGTTCTTCAGCCATTTTATTTCTTTGATGCCTACTTTATCATTAGCATCTCAAGTGTTCAAAGCCAGAGTCGATGGCCAGTGAAAATACAGACGAAAGTAATTTTTCATGATATGCATTTGAAGTACAAGATATGCAGTGGGAACACATTTCCATTTCTTAAAATTTATATTCAAAGAAAAGGCACTTTCAAAGATTTATTCAGCTCATACACTCTGATAACACCATTTGATACTATTCACACCAACATCTGTGTAAAGATTATTAAGAATAAAGTAACCATCTAGTTATATGCAAACTGCTAACTCCATCTCCACGCGACAATTCTTTGAGCGTTCGATGGATTTGCACAGACAGAACGGAGAGTAATCTTGAATAAATGCATTACAAATATCTCTGTGATATAAGAAAAATACTATTGCAGGCAAAAAAACAAGCAAAGTAACATAATGAAAATGATTATTATTAATAAACATTATTATTATGTATAAATAAATATTATTACCCATTAACACCGCTGAATTTAGATTTCCGACTTTCATCATTTCTTTTAACTCACAGCTGATAACTAAGCTAAGATTCGCCTTCTTTCGCCCTTAATTTTGAAGTAAATATTCGATGTCGATAAGTGTTTTCTAATTTACACCAAAACTTTGCAATTTTACGAAATAACAAAATGCTGTTGTATTCTTCGTAGAGCTCTTTGCAGTTAAAATTCGTGAAAATGGCATGTGGGAACCAGTTTCTGGCCAAAAGCATGCCAAATTGAACTTTGAGTTTTAAACTTTGGTTCATCGAATATATCCTTTCAGACTGTCTTTAGCACTGTTTTAAACAGGTGACAAGTAGCACCAAAACATGTGAAACTGAACTAGAGTTCTAAACTTTGGTTCATCGAATATATCCTTTCAGACTGTCTTTAGCACTATTTTAAACAGGCGACAAGTAGCACCAAAATTTGCACCCAATAGCACTTACGAAAAAAGCCGTTTTGATAGACACTTATATATTTCGTAAAAGTACTAAACGTGTATTCAAGTAACAAATACATATAATATTTAACGCTAATTTATACCTGAATATTGCATCGAAAATAACACAGAATATCTGCAGATATTGTCTGTTTTCAGATACCGAAACCATTTGCGCTATTGCGCATGCGTCAGTCAGCTTTGATTTTGGCGAGATGAAAGATGGAGGAGATGTTTATTTTTATTATTAAGTAATAGACAAAAACATTACACACGTTTCGAATTAAAACAAAACATTACAATTCAAAAAAGAAAATGAATATAAGCATCGGGAAAGAAAAGCTAAAATTAAAAAGCGCTTAACAAAGAACTCTGTTAAAACGCCCCCCCCCCCCCCCGGGGAGCAAAATCATCCAAAAATGATAGATAGACGCTGATTTCTAAACCGAACGGTATCTGCGAAAAAATCGTTTCAAACAATAATCAATCGAAAAAATCGTTTCAAACAATAATCAATCGAAAAAATTGCAAATTAAACGTTAAAAAATCCTTCTCAAAACATTTTTACCTTTCCCCATATATAAGTATACATAAAAGAGAAGCATGTTGGAACAAAATCTAAGCACCACACCACAATTTAATTAAAAAAGAATAGTTCTCATTAAACATTCTACATTTACAAAATATTTTATGCGCGTGTCTTTAATTTGCTAGTTTTAAACAATTTCAGCTGAGAAATAAAAATGTGGTAACTTTTTACGCCATGAACGTATCAAAGTTTTTTTCAGATTTTGAAACTGGAAAATATAATTTGACACACTTTTTTCAGACAAAAATAAATAATGCAAGCAATCTTTTACCACATAAATCTTTCAAAATCAGTTTATTCGAGGAAAATACCACGCTAAAGCCGTGAAAAGTAGCAGGAAATTCGTCACACGCAAAAAGTGAAAAAAAGAAAGCCCATGTAATGAAATTTAATGCTTTTCAAAATCAAACCATCTTTCAAGCATTTTATGACATTTCCAGTAAATGTTCTGAAAGTTAAAAAAGAAAGAAACCAATCAACTTGCTTGTTTTTTCCCCCATTTAATCCACTGTTGATAGAACTGAAATTAAACGACAACAGTTAATACGGAGCGTGACATTCGGTTGGACAGCGAATAAATCTAAAGAAATTTCTCGACAAAGAAATTAAAAGAGAACAAAAAATGAAGAACCATGGAAGAGTGTATTTAATTCATAAAAAAATTATATAGGTTACGAATAAGGTCACGATTGGTAAGAAAACAAAAGATGTATTTAAATTCTCTGCTCCCCAAATGCACGGTCGTGCACTGTTCATCGGCACGTGAAACAGCCGGTCACAGTTAATGAATATAAGAAAAATGGCGTCTCACTTCAGAAATTCAGAAAAGACGAGAGAAACTTTTAAATCGGTAATGAGTGCGTTCCACATTTAAGCCCGAAAAAAAATGAAGCATTAACTCGCAGTAAATGTTCTCAAGTGAGCTATTAACAACATCTAACAAAGGATAAATTACGTTAAGTAAAAAATAATAAAACGACTTGAGAGAAACTTCTACAGAACCTTATTTACGAAGATGTAACTTCTTGACGAGTAATTGGTGTAATAATAATTTAAAGCGCCTTTATAGCCTCATAAAAGAATTTTAGCACCTACTTATTTAACCCCAACTACATTTGACACAAAAGATTGATGATGGAAACGACGTTAGAACCTACAATATCACGATCACGATCACGATCTTAATAATAATTTTAAATTTAGTATTAAAAAAAATACTCACAATATAATGTAGCAAAAGGAAAATAAATTGTTTTGATAATAATATAATCAACAAGCGTGATCAATAGTTTTAACCTTTTATATCCAGACAATACTTGAAAGTACAACTTGAATCATGCTTATATTTTCGTAATATAATCGTTTTCCGCAAGCAGTAGATGACAGTTAAAAGCAGAAATTAAAATTTTGATTATTAATCAAATTATTTTAATTAACTGAAAATTATGTTCCTATTTTCTGGGACTGTTATGCAACGAACTTATATCATGCTGCAAAAAAATAAAATTAAATAGTTGCTGGTATAATAATCCGGAACAAAAAAGGGTCAAGTATTTGAACTGGTCATCTCAAACTAAGCATCGATTGAATTAAAATGGAACTTAAAATAATGTAGTATTTGAATCTTTACTTGAGGAGAGTTCGATTTGATGTAGTTTACTGGCTCAAAAACCATTTGTTGATCATGCTGAGCCAAACATATGGTAAGAGATCAAGTATTAGTTAAAGAGGTTGTTAGGAAACTGTCACACGTCATGAATTGTATAATTGGAAAAAACAAGGAGAAATGTAATATAAAGGGATCGATTAGTTCCAAAAAATGAGTGAAATGTAGTTTCTATCTTTTCTGTTCTTTTTAGCATGTAGGAAAAAATTCTTGAAAACCTACATTTCTCCAGAAATGATTTTTAATGTCTTAAAACACTCACATCAGCACAGGCCATTTTCAAGGAAATAAACATATTAATGAGCCATTGTGTTACTTTTGCTAAAGAATATTAGCAAAATTAGCCAATACTGAAAATTAATTAACCAGTATTTCAACAATGGAATTTTTAATAAACTATGATTTCAGAGAAAAAAAATTACAACTCTTATATTGCAAAATATCAAAAAACAGGGAACAGAAACTTCAAATTAAAATAATTTTGCAACCTTGCCAAGAAATCGCAAAAAAGTTTTAAAAATGTTGCTTTGCAATATCAAGCCTAATTCAATACACAACTAAACTATCAAGGTCTTATTACTGTTCAGCAACGGATTCCGAGACTACCACTTTTGGACGATTTTACACCGGAAAGGGGTGTCAGGCAATGAGTCATTTGAGCGCATTTCCGGAGTTCTTTGTTAGATCGCGCTCAGCAAAATGTAAAAATCACCCTTCCGTTCTTCCCTTTCCCCCTATTTTGATGAAAATAACTCCGCCCGGCGGATGCGCAAAAGCGCGGAGGGTTTCCGAATCCGTTGCTATACAATACTTAAACTAAAGATGAGGCATTACAGAATGTTCGTAATTCTTGCAATTGATTATTTGTTCTTAAGGGGGGGGGGGGCCCACGAAAACGGGTAAGCAACTTCGGATTTTTTTGTTAGTCATTAAAATGAGCAATTTGATCATTTTTCCTCGTTAACTATACTAATCAGTCGAAATAATGAAAACTGGAATTAAGGCAATTTGGATTTTTGAATGGAAGATTCCATCACGCGATTCAGAAGGGGTTTCATAACATCATGCAACATTTGCCAAGTTTTCGGTAAAACATTTTTCGAGTCACTCCAGTCGTGGTGCTAAAAGTACGCCGAACGAACTCGAGTCCCATTTCGATTATTTTTCCACAACGACAAAATAATAGAAAAAAAGTCTTGATAAAAATTTCAAATTGTAAGCTTAATTTCTAAAAATTCTAACTAAGCATAACTATTAATATAATTTAGCTTAAACTATATTTCATCAAGAATTAAGCAAAAAAAATATTTTAATATTAAAATCGATTTTGGAACTAGGTTTATAGATTTTAAATTCTACGCAAGATAAGTTTTCCTTCTTCGATTTTGTTGAAAATATTGAATCGTCACCTATTCAAATGAAATAGATTGCGATTTTAATTCAAAGACAAAGATCAATGAAATTAGGAAATCTAAATTTTATATATGCATTTGCCAGTTAGGTTTGGGAGCTCAGAAAAGTTGCGCATGCAAAATTATTTGCACATGCTAATTGCATGCGAAATTATTTGCACATGCTAATTGCATGCAAAATTATTTGCATATGCTAATTGCATGCAAAATTATTTGCATATGCTTATTGCATGCGAAATTATTTGCCCATTAGGGCGTATTAATCTTTTCGAGCAGTTACTTACATTTATGAGAGCATAAAGATAATTAAGAATAAAGCTTAAAAACAATCAGCCAGAAAAATTAGAATAAATTTAAAAATAAAATTTTAACTAAAAACTTATACAAGAACAAAAAATTTATTTATAAACAATAAAATTTAGAGAATAAAATTTAGAAAATAAAATTTAAACAATGTTTATGCAGCAAACAAAAAACAGAGAACAATGGATATCAATACCATACAAAGAAGGCAAAAAAAAAAAAGAAACTCGGAGGGAAATGAAAAAAAAATTCGAAATAATTAAGACTAACATAGAACGTTCCCAGACTTTCCGTTCATTCTAAACTTATTTTCTAAAAAGCCGTTCGAATAAAATCATTTGACGTTTTGTTCCCAATTGAAGCCAAGAACTACTAATTAACAAGAGTAATTAATTTCGAACAATTTTTTAATGTCGGAACATTACTTTGTTTCTACAGACTAAAGTTAGAACTCCGGTCTTGTCCTTGCAGATTTCTTGCTCCTGTTACTACCAGCGGGAGTGTTCTCCCCTAAACTTTCTCGTATGCTTCCCCAGAAAGGTGCTGTTTCCCCTCCCCCAGCGTGCATAAAAACCAATCCCACTATAGGGGCCTATGGGAATGTCTTTTACCTCGCCAAGTTGATCCTTGTGCCCGCTAGGGTTTCCGTGTTTATTTTGATTGGCGCGAAACTGAGTTTTTTCTTCATCGTGTTTTGAAAACCTTCCATCTTTATTTACAATTAACAACTGATAACAAATTATTTTCAACTTTAAGACGCTCAAGAAGGAATTCATTCTACTTTAAGTTAAACACATACGCATACCAAAAAACCTACAAAGTAGAAATATTTACATCATTATAACAGATTGCATCTCTCGGTCGTCGTCGGAATAGAAAAAAATTTACAAAACATTTCTCGCCAAAAAAGCGAAATATAGCCAAATATTGGCATCGGAAACACTCCTCATAGGCGTCTATAGTAGAATTGGTTTTTATGCCCCCAGCGTGGATAAACCTACTGTTACCCAGAATCCAATGACTATCAGAAGGTTTTACATTATAGTGACTGAAAAATATCTAGTCAAAGAATGAAATTCAAAGAGATGCGTACCGATTTTCCGCTCTTACCGGCTCAAGGACAAAGTGACGTAATTCCCTCTATAGCTTTCGCGTGCACAGAAGATTGCTTCCAGTACGCATGTGCGTGGAGATGACGGATCAGTTCAAAAGAAAAGACCGACAGACAGTCAACCCTTTGACGGATTTGGCCCAAAATTTTATACGAACTTACGTTGATGATCATAAAATACCAAAATTGTACCAAATTTTATCAATCTAGCTATTCAAGTTTTTAAGTTATAGTGTTTGCATGACCGCGGACAGACTTCCCGTAGACGGTGTTTCCCCAAATTTGATAGGAACCTACAAATTATGTGTAAAGATCGCATACCAAATTTCATCCCCGTAGCTCTAATAGTTTTCGAGTTATCGTGTTCACAGACAGACAGACATAATTCCAAAATTGTGTTTTTCGGACTCAGGGAGGTCCAAAACGTGGAGATTCGTCAAAATCTCGAGTTCGAATGTTTTGACGATTACAATACTTTCCCTTTGTATACTTCACATACGAGAAAGTAAAAACTGCTCTAAAATAAATAATTACAACAAACACCAATTTTCTAACGTGAAAATACCTAGCTCATCAAAAATTCGAATGATCTCTAAAAACTGAAAACTTCGCTGAATGCAATTTTGCATCACAGATTTTACTTAAATTTGTACATTTTTATAACAATAAAAAACAATTTCCCTTCTCGTTTTAAATAAAATAATCGTTATTTCCATTGTAATCCCTTTTATCTGCAGAAACCGATATAGTCAAATCGTACCAAAGGAGCTGGAATCGCGAATTAAATCACACGATTATTGCCAAATAATCACACCTCTTTCTCTGCAAAGCAAGTGATTACAATGTGCGCCACGTAATACTACCTGTTTTATGAACATGATTCAAAATAATCCGATTCATTGTCGCTAAGCTGTTTATTCGAGTTCGCGAATACATTATTACGCTTTATATCCAATAGAGAATCATTGTTACCCTTTCAAGACGTCGTCTTTGTTCAAGTCCGAACATTTATTCCTACATCTATTTAACATTTCGGAATTAATCCGTCTGTTGATAAGTTTTAAGACTTAGTATTATGTCATTAGGCAACGGCGTTTATGTAGTCATACAGTGGAAAACTGCAGGAATAATCATTACGTTCCGCTTGTTCAACCTAATAAATCAGCCAGGTGGAGCAAAATAGAGAAATAGAATTAGTATTGCGTTATGTTTAGTAACAGGACGACTAAGCTGCTTTCCACCAAAGAGCTTTACTAGACTTTACTAATCAAATTTTGTCATTTATTCTACGTTCGAAGAGCTGCTGTACTTGACAAGCGCTGAAAGGAGATAAATCTCCCAAAATCTAATCTGGAATTTGGGACTCGTTTTATATATAGGGTGCCTACTCAAGTCCCTTGCCACCCTCTTAACTACCGAATGGCTGCAGCTGTCTTCATAAGAGTGGTGTCTAGGTATGGTAAACTAACTATGCGCTACTGGATGAAACCACTTGCAGCGCCACCTGATGGAAAACGGTGGAGTTAGTGTTAGTATCTCTCAAACGGTACGAGATAGAGGAAAAAAGTGAATAAAAAAGTTGTGGAGAATCATCGATTTAGTACAAAAAGACACTTTGTGAACGTAAATGCTTAGAACAGAACGCTTAAAACACGTCTTTGTTCGCGATTTCCTGCACTGACACGTGACAAAACATTCTTAGAAAAAAAACCAACTAGTTATCCCAAGATATCTTTATTTTCGATGTTCAAACTTTTCTCCGTTATTAATTTACAAAACGCTTCCTTCTTGTTATCTATTTGCTATGAATAATTTATACCTCTAAAACATCATCAAGAAGTTTGCATTTAAATTAATGAGATTGCTTTCCAGAATTTAAAGTACTCACTGCAATAATACATCATATTAATAAAAAAAATGTCAAAATAACAAATGACAATCTTTTTTGACCCATGCCGCAAATGCCAGTGCTCTATTTTTGCAAAATCTTGTGCATACTTGCAGATGCATATGTTTGAATATCTAGAGAGTAATTTACATTTGAGATACTATGTTGCTTGAAATAAGGTTGGAAATAATTTCATTCCTTTTGAAAACAGAACATCAAGTTCCGCAATACTATTACTTTGATACTGAAGATAACATTTGCGGAAAAAAAATTATGAACCGAAGCTGAATGCATAATGGAAGTTTTGTGCCAACCCTGCTGATTAGGGATGGCGGTTATTGCAAAAACAACCGGTTTTCGGTTATACCAGTTTTTTTCACCTCCGGTTTGACCGGGCGGTTACAACCGCTCCAAATAACCGGTTTTCGGTTTTTTTAAAAAAAAAAAAAAACACATTTGTAGACCAATTTCTTTATTAATAATAATATACAACAAGTAAGTATTAATACAATAAGTAATAATAATAAATGAGTAATTAATACAATAAG
>BGPR01001558.1:0-10822 GCA_013235015.1 Araneus ventricosus
TCGATGTACTTTGATTCAGTTACATGTTGCTCTCCTCGCAAATTAAGAGGACGTGGCACTTAATTAGCCAGACCAAGCATAATCAGCGCGCACAAATCCGAGCTCCGATCCGACTGACTTCGCTCACGGCTCTGGCAGGAAGGAAAAAAGCGGCGAGGAGGCATTCCACGAGGCCTCAGGCCACGCCCTCCTCCCCCCCTCTCTGGGATGGCAGATGATTTTTTGATTGAGAGTGATTTTACAGAAGGCGTCGAAACGAGAGGGTGTGATAAGGCAGATATACACGCCGAGACAGAAGTCTGCGGAATGACAAATGGGCACGACTCGCGTTTTCGACGATCCAGATTTCTCAGCCTTGGACAGGGAGAGCAATCGTTGACAGCTCTTTATTGCCGTGGTGGCCTCGCGGTATGGCGATACCAGTCGGACGTTATGTCAAATGATTGTTTTATGAAGCGTTATAAAATGAAGTCTCTTGAACTTATTGTGAGCAGGTGCAGCTGTGCACAAGGGTCGACAGCGAAATTAAGTTCTATCAGAGACAGTGGCGAATCCAGAGGGGGGCTATCGGGCTACAGCCCCCCCCCAGAGTCAAGCCAGAATTCTTGATATTATTTAAAATCATTAAAACTGTTTTTTCTTAATTTCCCTCTTTAAAAAAATAATAAAAACGTTTCAAGATTGTTTTCTGGCTTGGACAGGCTCGAAAATTTTCCCATTTTTGTAGTCATTCCACTTATAGCTTTGACGCGGTCGAAGACATGTTTTGGCTAGTTATTTCATCGTAATTTTTATTAAATTATAGAAAGTATTGTATTTTTCTTTACGATTCTTATTGTCAGGTGAGTAAAGTCTGTAAAGTTAAAGAGTTTTTGTTTGCTTTAGCCTTGAGGTTTGACATTCGTAACGACGATACAAAATTTTTATGACCTCAGGCGCGCCCCCCCCCCCCGACCCGAATCCTAGATTCGTCACTGATCAGAGAACATGACATGTATCTAGGAATTGTATTTTCCCAGTCTAGCTTAAAAGCGTAAGTTTAATAATTCCTTACTAATAATATTTTCTCACTTTCCGAACAAGCTCATTTGAATATTGTTGTGTCAGAGGAAAGATATCGGGAGATAACGATCACGCGCTTTCTCATGCTAATCACGTGATGCGTAGGTGTAAGCTCTCCGTTCAAAAAAAACACAGGGTAATGTTTGAATCGGCAGGAGATGACTTTTTGAAATCCATACGGTAGATGTGAGCATAAGCAGCTACGGGGTCTTTTCCCTGTTAGCATGGCGGCGATGGGCGAAACCTTTTAACGAGGTGTAAGTTTGATATTTTAATTTAAATAACTAACAAACCCTAAATCCCTCTTGTTTAAAATGCAAATAATACCTGTGTAAATACTTTTCTCATTTCATGTTTTAATAAGTAAATAATTTAGTTATTTAACTGAGCATTCTTTCTCTAAATTCATACCCCAAGCATACCGCTTAGTCTTTGGGCCGCCCCCCCCCAATCCTACAAAAGTGGTTGCTCAAGCCGGGATTATTTCCCATGCAACCCGTATTTCTACATGTGTTACACCTATCTTAAGACCTACGAGACCACAAAAAATAAATTTCAAAAATAAAAGCAAAAATGTAACTTCAGGCTGCATTTTTGTGTACGATACGTGCAACAATGAACTTACGTATTTTTCACTTTATGAACAATAATTATACGCACATAGACTGAAATTGTTTATTTTATGTACATTTTTTATAACCTGTTTGAATGAAAATAGTGCTGAAAAATTAAACCGACTTACAACCAGTCATTCGGAACGGACATTTTTAATTCAACTTTGGGGGAGGAGAACTGTCATTTTTTCTGAAAAACCTGAAAACTTTTTCTCAATCCTAAATGGAGTCAATTCATACTCACGATCAAGTATGATTTTGAATTTTACATACGGAAAAAGGGACGTGTTGCCAGAGCACATGTGTATGAAAACGTGCAATAAACGTAACACGGCATGTGGAGTTACGTTTGCCGAGTGCATGTCACGTCACCTAAATCGACTCTACTTTTAAACAATTTTTCCAGTTTATAAAAAGCTGACTCCAGAAAGAAATTCGAAATTTTCGTGATCGAAACATTTTCGTAACCAGTTAATACCCTGTGACTTCACTTGAGTAAGATAAACAATAGGCAGCATCTGATAAAAATGATCAGATCTGACGAAATGATCAATGCAATTAGAAGATATTTGATCTATCAAATATCTTCTAATTGCATTCTACCACAAGCATCTTTCGCGGACTCCGTCTATGACAACAAGTCCTCCCAGTCAGGAGAAATATTGTCCAGAAAAAGCGGATCGCACAGTGCGCATGTGCCTCTAAGAACACAGAGCATTCGAAAGGCAGTATTTGATCAAAATAGCAGGACATATTTTCTAATTGCAATTCTACCACAAGCATCTTAAGCGGACTCCGTCTAAGTCAACATGTCCTCTAGGGATGTGAAAACCTACCGGTTTTTGTTTCGGTTAACGGGTTTTTTTATGTTATTTTTTGTCCAGTTATAACCGGTTATTTTTTTAAAAAATCCAATACCCGGGTAAAAAACCCGGATCGGAAGACAGGCTCGATTCACTAAAATTTACCAAGTTATGAAACTTTGAATTTCATCACCTTAGGCCAATCACCGACAAGCGCTTCTTTGGGGCGTCTGTTGGTTGGCGGAGTACTGAAAGAGTCTTTATGAACAGATAAATATTGGCCAATGAATTGATTGATACGCATGTGCCTCTAAAAACACACAAGCAATCGAAAGGCAGTATCTGATCAAAATGGCAAGACATATCTTCTAACTGCACTCTACCACAAGCTTCATCCACGGACTCCAACTTGTCCTCCCATCCAGAAGAAATATTGCCCAGAGAAAGCCATCTCGTGTGCCTCTAAGAACACAGAGCATCCCCTCGGAGACCTTTCCTTAAATAAGACAAGAGGCCGTTCATCCGAGCATTTTGTTTTGACAGGCAGAGAGGGCTAAACGGTCGGGGAGGGGGAACACGTCATTTCATTAGAAGATAATGATGGTGACGAGATATGTCGAGAGAGCACTCGCTCTCTCTGTTTCCGGAGGAATCAAGATAGCGGAGATAATGGACGCGTGATGAGGTGGATGGGAACACGACGCAGGTATCTAAATGATAACGAGGCATAAACATTTTAGAAAGGGAGAGCTGAAGCCAAACATGCATGGAACAAATTTACAAAAAGAACAGAAATCCGTTGTAGCTAATTGGGGATTATCTTTACGATTCTGGTGGCTCGCAATTTGGTTTTGAAACTATTTACCATATTTTGGATAACCGTCTGCTAGTTTTTAAAACTCGCCATTGTCTGTGATAACAGCTCAATAATAAACAAATGACTTATTATGAAATATCTGTTATTTTCGTGGAATTCCTGGGGAGCCAACTTCTTACATCATTGAGCCCTTTGCTCCGCACCCATTCAAGGATCTTGACTCCACGAGTTCCACAGCAAGTCTCAAAACCCAACAACCTTTGGCAACATACATTTCGTCAAGACGCCAAACGCAATTGGCATGATGGCGCCATAATGTGAAATATATAAAATTGATCTCTGAAATTTAACTACTTATTGGCCAATAGAGAGAAATCACTAAGACATCCTACTGTCAATTTAAGTGTATTTTTCACTCTGAAACATATTTTATTTCTGACGCCGACCTTAACCCTTTGTGGCTCAGAGTTCCATTACATGTAACACCCATCAACCCAAGTTTAAAATTTTCTTTTTTAAAAAAAAAAACTTTCCATTTTGAAACCCGAAAAATTGCAGGTAAAGTAGGAAATCGTTCTCTTTTCGGAATACAGATGGCAGAACAATGAAATATCGCATTCTTTATAGGATTAATTATATATTTAAAATGCCACGGTCTCTTGACTCAGAAATGAGATTTTTTTTTGAGTTCTTGACGATTACAATTTTAACAAATTCCCTTGACTATTTTCCTCCAATATCCTTGAAGTATTAATTTATGATTTTGTGTAGGATTCAACTTTATTTTTTTAACGTATTAAGATGACTGTCCACGGTGGAGCTCCTCAAATGAGAGGGGTGTCCCAAAGGTGAACGACGCCCTCCTTGAGGAGTTTAGTTATATTAAGAACACGAAAGGAAGTTGAAGTGTGTCCTGAAACTGCATGCTCTAACCTCACACGGAGTCTTAAAAACCATGTTTCTACTAGGTAAAATTATTACAGTGGAATCTCCCTATAACGAAATCGCTTGGCTCCAGTTGAAAAATTCGCTATAGAGAAAATTTCGTTATACGGAGATTAGAGATTTTTGCAGTTATTTAAGTAAATGCAACAAACCTTTTAGTATGTGCAATAAGTTCAAAAATATTTAATTATGACTTTAAATTAAAAATGAAGTAATATTTATTATAAATTTGTTAAAATTATACTAATTTTTATTGTATAAGTAAAATGCTCAAAAGTGAAGAGAATTCACCAATTTAGAGTATAATATGTACTAATATGGATAAACATAAAATGCGTATTGCCACATCCATTTGCTGTTTCCACCCCACTCCATCCCGATTCTTGGAGTCTTGACCCGTAGAAATGTTGCTCCGTCTGTAGAAACCCAGGTCCCCACAACTGCATTACCCTTCACATAACATTCTATTGTTATGCGTTATCGCTGGAATAAACAATGCGAGTGGTTCCAGAAACAGGCACGTGTGAGCGATTTGTTTGCACAGAAATTAGCAACTTTCTTCAAAAAAGACAAAAATCGAAAAGATAAAGGTCTGAAAAAATTCGTTATAGGGAGACAACCACTTCGCTATATGGAGAATATTTTGAATGTTATTTAACATTCCGATTAAAAATTTCGTTATAGGGAGAAATTCGCTGTAGGGAGACTTCGTTGTAGGGAGACTCTACTGTATTTAGTTATCGCAATTAAGAAAGCGATTCACATTAAATACTGTATGAAAATTCATCAAATAACAATATTTAATGAAATTTATGTTTACCATCACGTAACAAAATAGTTAATACGCAGCTATTTACTCTAGGGACCGTGAAAAAAAAACTAGTTAACTGCCTGAAAAAAAAGAACAGATGAGAAAGGAATATCACACAAAAACTGATATTTAGACATAAATAAATCCTCTAGCAATTTAAGTTCGTAATCTTCTAAGCTATGAAAAAATTTTCAAAAACATTATATGCATGGTCCTTCTATCTTTCGGCACATGCTCGTTGTCAAAAACTACTTGAGAACAAACATGTGTTGTCATGTAGGTGTTAATCTCTTTTCTTTCCTTGGCCCCCCCCGGCGAGGGGCGGGAAAAAAAAGTGGGGTGGAGAAAAAATAATAAAGATAAACAAACGTGAAACCCTCGTTACGCAAATTAAAGACAAAAATCTAACAACTAAACGTCTGCTAAAATAAAGACGGCCAAAAAACTACTTCCCTACCCAACTCACGCACAAACGCGCATGATATAATCCACCTTTTAAGTTTACTCTAGCGCGCAGGAGCGGAGCAGAAGCGCGCGCGCACGATCAACGATCTCCGTACTCCCGTTGCCATGGCAACCACTACAGGATGTTGAACCTGAAAACAGGGAAGAAAAAGGTCGATTTTGCAGTCGCTCCATCTTTGCATCGTAAAGAAAGGTATGTATGGCATATCAGTTAAAATGGGAGAAAAAGGATTATAATCAGAAGGATAAAATGCTGACTTTCCTATAATCATGGGTCGCCCATCACTTATAATGGAAAATTAATATACCAAGCACTGTCATAGCAAATTAAGGGCGTGGCGCGTTCAAATAATTAGAAGAAATCCCCAGGATTACTTTTGTGTTAATCGATGTTAATATAGAAGGCGCTCTCATGCGATTAGAATTTACAATCTTTAAAAAAAATAACACCGGCATAATACACGCTCTACGGAAATTGAAAGCGACTAAATCAATGTACTGTATACTTGAAAAATATTAATTCTTTCTATGTCTTCAGTTGGATAACGCGATTCAAAGGGCACACGAACAAAACTGGGGCATGAAAATAATATCAAATATCTTTCTCAAATTAAGATGCATGAAAATAATCATGTTAAAAAAATCAATTTTTCATGATGAAAAAATTAATTAATGGGAAAATAACCGTCTGGTAGATTATCGTCGACGTAAAACATTTACTATACCTTACATGACAACTCACACTCGTAAAAAATTGACTCGATTTTTAAATTAATTGAGAAAGAAATAACAAGCAACTGAATGACTTTCTTTTTGTTTGATCATACTTTACTTCATTCTTGAATTCGTTGAGTTCTAGGAAATATTAAAATGCAGTATTATCGTCAGTACATCCATTTAGGGTGAGCTTCTTTCTTTTGCTGGAATTATTAAGCGAGATGATCCAGAAAGGACTTTTCTCAACAGCACGAAAATAGGTTCAATTTCACCAAATAATGGATGCATTAAATTCAAAGGTAACTGAGCACATGATTAGAGAGTAAGAAATTATTTCGGGTATATTATACCCACATACAACTTGCAGCAATACATTACCGCTGTCAATAAATCAAATTATTTAATTCTAATTGTGGTTTTCTTATTACATAAAACACAATTTGGTCCATTTACTCCATCTGAGGTATTTAGCAACTGCTTTCCTCTATATTACAACAAGGAGTAAAGTTTGTTTTCCCACAATTAGGAAATTTTCAAAATATGCCTTAAAATTCATAATCCAATTCTTACCGTAATGTTCGTAGTTTGAAGGGGAAACAAATTATAAAATCTATAGCAATTTCCTATTAAATGACAAGACTGCTAGCAGGGCATGACAGACCAAATTTCTTCACGAAACCAACACTGCATCTGGGATCCTATGCTTCACGCAACTCAGTGGCGAATCCAGGGGAGGGGGCTATCGGGCAGCAGCCCCCCCCCCAGAGCTAAACCAAAATTCTTGATTTAATTTCAAATCGCTACAACTGTTTGATCTTAATTTTCATTTTAAAAGAATAGTAATAAAATCGTGACAACATTTCTTTCTGACTTGACAGAATCGACTTGAAAATTTTCCTACTTTTCTAGTCATTCCACTTGCACTTGTAGCGTTGGCGCGGTCGAAAACATTTTTTGGCCAGCTATTTCATTGTACTTTTTATTAAATTATCGAAAGCATTGCAGCGTTCTTTATGATTCTTATTCTCAGGTGACTAAAGTCTGTAATGTTAAAGTGTCCTGGTTTACACAAGCCATGAGGTTTGACATTCGTTATTACGATACAAGATTTTCTGACCTCAGCCCCTCCCAGACCCGAATCCTGGATTCGCCACTGAGAATGCATAATATGACCATACGTCCCGTTTTTTGGTAGCGTGCCCCGTTGTCCCCAAGCATCTTCGGGACCCCTAAATGTCCCGTTTTCAGAAAGAGAGCAACACAGGATAACAATTTCAAACAAGAAGGCATCAAAAAATCCGATGGTAATGTCTAGTAGCCCGATGTTGACGGAGTGTCATATGTAAGTTGCTCAAAAGCCGCCTATCTCGCACTTACATGGTTCTAACTTCATCACAAACCAAATTTCTTCACGAAACCAACACTGCATCTGGTATCCTATGTTCCACGCAACTAAACCTTAACAAATACAGAGAAAAATTAAAGCATTACTCACCTTGCGGGTACAACGAAACCCCACCAAAGCCTACAGAAACACCCTATAATAGGACAGGCTCCAGACAAGATTTCACCATCAAGACACAACAGCCAACATTCAATGCGGTTAAAAAAAGAAGTAGAACAAATGAGAATTCCAAGTCGGAACTATTCCACGGCGGTTTTTCTCAACCAATAACCACTTCAACTGTGCGCTGAAGTTTCACGACCGAACCGAAGAGACACAGACCTTGCAATGTGTGTGAGATGCGGTTCGCTGACTTGGGATATCGATCCGCTGGTGGTTGTACGATACGATACGACGCCGAACACGTGCGCGGGAAAATGCCGGCTCTTCCATTTCGCACCACACCCGGCATACAAAGGCATGTCCACCGCACAGGTGGGGTGGAGGAGAGACACCGATCGAACAAAAGGAAGAAAAAAGTGGAGATCATTAAATTATGATTGTCCGGAACACGCGAGAGGGCCATAGAATCGAAGTTCATACTCCGAATTAATGAAAATTCTGCCATGTTGGAGAGATGCCTTCCCTTCTGATTATGTGCCGCCTCGCATGCAAATGCCGGCGTGGGAAAAGCGGATCGATAGCTTGATTGCACCGTTTGGAGCGTCAGACTAACAAAGGACTCGTTTCTTTACTCATAGGGCAAATAATAATAATAAAAACACCGGAAATGCGGAAGTTGTTTTCGGTAGTCTGAGTTTTAGATAAACTGGTGTGTTGGGAAGAATCGAGGCATCGCGTTACAAGATCAATGACATCACATGGAATTTTTTTTATACATATACTAGTGTTTTTTTCGATTTCTCTCGAAAATAGAGAGGTGGGGGGCAGGCAAACATTGATAACATATCTAGAGTCATAGCCTTCCATGTGAAATAAAATTTATCGAAATCAGTCCAGCGGTTGGGACTGGGCAACTCGATGGTTATTCCCCATAGAGAGTGATCAGTGGAGTAGTGATTGTTCGATTTCTCTCGGAGGGTGGTGGTGGTTGTGGGAGATGCCATTGATGACATATCTAGGTCATAAGCTTCCATATGAAATAAAAATTGCCGAATCTGTCGAGTGGTTAGGGCTGGAGGATTGGTTCTCTGGTTTTGCAAATTATTTTAAATATATAGAAAATACAAATATTGCATTGCTGATATTGTTAAAAATGCTTATTTAAAAATATAAAATTATCGCGATCGTTGCCAACGCTGTTTTCATTTTTAAAAAATAAATACTCGTACATAAGTGCAATAAAGATAATAATAATAATCTTTTTTGCATTCCTGGTGATTTAGGCATTTTGCCATGGCAACTGCAACAACCGTAATGAGGTTTTCTAGTCACATTTTGAACCAGATGGCCAATCTATAAAGCATATTAGTAAAAAACGCCACCGAATGATTTCTTTGTAATCAAAAGATTTCGAATTCATCACATGATATTAAGTATTATCAATCATAATATTCTTATGAAGTCAATTCGCGAGACGTCATGTCCTTTTCCTCCCGCAAGATGCACAATGGATTCCAAAATTAGATTGGCACGCTGTAGCTAACGCTATAACATGAGCATAAATTGCCTCCATTCAACTGTCTTCTCTTTTTTTTTTTTATCTA
Organism: Araneus ventricosus; assembly: GCA_013235015.1. Taxonomy (NCBI): domain Eukaryota; kingdom Metazoa; phylum Arthropoda; class Arachnida; order Araneae; family Araneidae; genus Araneus; species Araneus ventricosus. Next base: position 9,346 of record BGPR01001558.1, read on the forward strand.
TCATTCCAAAAACAAAAATCATGTAATTTAAATCAAGACATAATATTGCTCCATGTTTAATTACTTCAGACTGCCTATTTTTTAATAAAGAATGAAGATTCCACAAAAACAGAACAAAATTGACCTTTTAAAACTCTAACGGGTTCAAATTTTACAATTGTATTTTCGGTTCAAGAGTGAATCCTCCAACATCAATGAACCCATAACTAGTACACTTAACTGTATTGTTCTGGAAGGTTAGTTACCTTTGAGAGTCTTCTTTGAACATAAATTAGAAGATAAAAGGCACGCTACAGCAAGTAATGATAGGTCAAGAGTAATCCTTTCACATGGTATCACGGCAAAAGACACGACCGCAGGACATGACCGAGCGAAAATAGAATCCACTGCTGGAGTTAGTCCAAAGAAAAATCGATCGAATAGCTCGAAAGAATTTTTTTCGCGAGGTCCGCTAAAATGTTTGACGTTAAACAAGGGAAACTCCACAAAATGAAACAGCAAATTCGAGCAGAGACGATACCAGAAGCCTTCAAACTTCATTCTAGTCACAAAAAACGCAGAAGAAAATAACTTTTATTCAAAGTTGCATGACGTGAGAATTACTTAACGGAAAAAAAACCCTAGAAGAGATATGAAAGAAATAGAACATTTCATAAATTTTATTATTGCAAGCATTCTAAGCCAGAATTTGCCCCAACTTAAAACTAATATATTTCTCACACTTCATTCTGGTCTTAAAAAGCGCAGAAGAAAATAACTTTTTATTCAAAGTTGTATCAACGGATAAAAAAAAAACCCTAGAAGAGATATGAAAGAAATAGAACATTTCTTAAATTTCATTATTACAAGCATTCTAAGCCACAATTTGCCAACTGAAACTAACATTTCTTTCATCTCTATTCATAAGCGCAATAAATAAAAGAAAGGTTTATTTAATCAATTTCATTACTGTATTCGTGACATTTAGAATATACTTCAGCAGGCAACTGATTTTAAGAAGAAAAGCATACATCAGTTTCAGGAGTGGCGTTAGTCTCCCCGACAGAGAGACACGAACTGCTGTAAAAGGGAAGAGGCGTAAAGAGTATATCAGACGGGCAGCGTAGCGTCAGCGATTTCCATGCACACTAGGGTAATGCCACTCGCCCAAAGTTTCTCGTCACGTGACTGGTCAGACAAGAGGTCGGAAATCGTGGACTGCATTCAGTCGCCTCAAAAATGTACACGGTTATGACGGAAAGCCGTCAGCAGCGAAAATTCAAACCAATCGGGTGTGACTTTGACGGTGACGTAGTTCCCCTCCCACGATACATAAATCCTGTCTGACCGGTTGTCTCAATGCGTCACGTGACGAGAAACTTTTGGCGAGTAGCATTACCCTAGTGTGCACGGAAATCGCTGACGCTACCGCTGCCCGTCTGATATACCCTTTAAGCCCGGTGCACACCAGCCGATTTGTGTCGTTGAGCAGTAAAAT
>BGPR01001558.1:10889-30188 GCA_013235015.1 Araneus ventricosus
GGAAAATATAACAATAGTGGGTTACTATTGTTATATTTTACGTAACACACAAATCAACGGTTGCACCGGGCTTGATGATCTCTCAAACTGTCGCCAGATCTTTTGTTGCTACCAGCCGATTTGGTTGAGAGTAAAATATACCAATGGTAATCCCATTCCCGTGGAGCAAACAAGGGGCAATGGGATTACTATTGTTATATTTTACTGCTCAACGACACAAATCGACTGGTGTGCACCGGGCTTTATGATGATTCTCTCAAACTGTCGTAGATGCTTAAAGCACTGAAGGATTATGTTGAGCAGTAAGATATAAGTAGTATCCCACGTCCCCTTTGTTTGCCTTTGTTGCTCTACAGGGGGAATGGGGGTTACTATTGTTATATTTTACTGCTCAACGACACAAATCGGCTGGTGTGCACCAGGCCTTATTTACTAGGTGAATAACTCGTTGCGTAAACGCAGTACAAAAATTTGTCCCAACGGGGGCGGGGGCAGCGCATCCCCGACCGGAAGTTTAAGGACACCCCACTGGCGCCACCCCTGATCAATTTACTGTAAAAGAAGGTCAGCTCAAAATTGCTACAATAAATGCACGTCTTTCCTTTGTCGCGAAATAAGAATGAATTGTGCAGGAATCTACAATCTACGCAACTTTCTAAAGAAATAAATGGACGACTAATGTCGACAAAGAAAAAAAAAATATCCATCACAGCATGACAAAGATAATCTCCGAGGAATTCTAGCATTATAATCTTTACACATTTTTTTTTCTTTTACTTTTATGAATTTACTAAAAATTAAACTATTTTTATTTTAATTATTTTCTACTTTTTAGTCTCTAATTCATTATTATAAATTACACCTAATCACAATGCCACAAGTATAAAATCAAAAATTAATCTAATTAATCAGTAATTAAATTCTGAAAACATTATGACAGTATACTGTAATCATAAAAAGAAGACTTTAAATTTGCGAAAAAGCTTTAAATAACATTTTAATAATAGTGGATACTGGTATAAAAGCCATGCAAATGGCGCCATCTGAAATCTTTCAATGAATTTAAAACTTTTTTTTAATCGCTGGGGTCAACTATAATGAAATAATGTCAATACCAATAGCACACTTATCTAAATATTATTCTTAATAAAATTATTCTCGAGATTAATTTTAAACAAAAAAAAAAAACTTACTCGACATATCATTCTTTGATTCGCGGCTTCTTGACGATATGTTACAATAAAAACGCTGCAAACACGAAAAAAGTGAGGCAGACGATGTTAACTAATCCATCACCAGGCATGCCAGTTCCACGAAAAATGCAACCACTTATCGTTCAAAGGTAAATAAAAGTGTTACTCGATCGACTAACATTTACCTAAACGCCCACAGAAAGCCATTCATTAACTGCGGGGAGCGAAAACCCCATCAGGAAAGTCAGAAAATGAGTAACATACCACGAGTTGATGGAGTTTCCGGTCGCTGTGCTCGCAGACATACAGCAGACGTCCAGGTGTTATCGTGGGAGCAGATGGAAAAGGCGGGATAAGTTTCGAACAAACGGTACAACCGAAATGGGAGGAGATTTTCATGAACGGGGGGGGGGGGCGGAATTACACAATTATTTCATAACAAGGAAGAAAACTGTTACGCATCACTTCGCCTTCCAGGTGCCATTCATTAAAATTAACAGCACTTGAATATAATTCTAGCATACATCTTCTAAAGTAGTGCTTCTTAGGACCGGTGCACACTAGCTGATTTGTGTCGTTGAAGCTATAAAAATAACAATAGTAACCCACATGCCCCCTGTAGAGACACACAGGGGGAATGGGGGTTACTATTGTTATTTACTATTGTTACTATTGACTACATATCCGATTCATATCGGTCAAGTCGAGTGGCGAATCCGGGGGGGGGGGGCTTACGGCCCCCCCCCCCCCAGAGCCAAGCCAGAATTCTTGATTTTATTTAACATCATTACAACTGTTTTTTCTTAATTTCCCTCTTTTTAAAAATAATAAAAACGTTTCAACATTACTTTCTGGCTTGACAGGCTCGAAAATTTTCCTACTTCTGTAGTCATTACACTTGTACTTGTAGCTTTGACGCGGTCGAAGACATTTTTGGCTAGTTATTTCATCGTAATTTTTATTAAATTATCGAAAGTATTGTATTGTTTTTAAAGAATCTTATTGTCAGGTGAGTCAAGTGTGAAAGTTAAAGAGTTTTGGATTACTTTAGCCTTGAGGTTTGACATTCATCACAACGATACAAAGTTTTTATGACCTCAGCACCCCCCAGACCCGAATCCTAGATTCGCCACTGGTCAAGTCAGTAGTCGAATGAACAAAACGTCGGGGAAGCTATTCGCACGATTTGCAACGTGAAGTATATTGATGGTAGTTAGGTAGTGCACACGTACCTCCCGCCGAGCTGAAGTGTCGGGCAAGTGATTAGCGACACTTTTGCTCAACATTTTATCTAGAGGTCGGAGGCATGTGTGCACTAACCAACAGCAATCAATGTACTTCAGGCCACTAATCGCTTCTCCGATATTTTGTGTAGCTAATGACTTGTCCGATACAAATCACATGTGTGCACCGGGCTTAAAATTACACCCGGGTTCCGACGGGTTGTGAAAACTGGCAACATAACATCTTGTCCGATTTATTTTTATACTATTAAAAAAAACTACGCAAAAGGTTATGGTTAACGCATAACACGAGAATTCAATGAATAACTAAAGTAAAATTATTTTTTAATAACCATTAAATAATGCATCAGTTGTGTACACAGTTTTCTAATACAAATGTCTTTGCGGTCGCGAAATTTTTTTTCGGTCAAAAATGGGGTGGTAAAATCTTTAAGGCAAAAATGGGTTAAGACTGTCGAAAAGAAGCCATTTCTAAAAGAAAATGCAAGAACAGTTAGTTACCTCACTTTGAGTTGAAACTGTAACAGTTGACTATGTGTCAACCAAAAGCATTAGTTAAACATGTTACGCATACTAATCCGCAAAAGATTAAGGCTAAGCCAGTGATTACCTGTTCGAATTATGAGACTTCACCTAATTTTAACTTGGTTAGAATATATTGCAACGATGTAACTCATCATGAGAATATTCAAAACACAGAAGGAAGAGGTGGGGGAGGGGTTAGTACATCATATTATGATACAAACCTAGAAATTCAATTAAAACAAGAACAGAATGAATAACAAAGGATTGCTATATTGCATATAAAGGTAAGATTGCCCTTGTATCAAGGAAATTCATATGAATCCTCAAATGCATTAAGAAAAAAAAAATCTACACTTTTACACATCAAAAATCAACACTTTCAGATTTAAATTTTAAAAATACAATTTTTATTATAGAAAAATTTTTCAAAACAGGCATTCAACTAAATATACAATTAATAATGCCACTAAATCTTTCCAACATTTTAAAACTTGGCAATATTTGCAAAAAAAATATTTTGCTACTTCATAACCAATAGCTTTGCATGTCATATCTTAAGCTATTAAAAATAATATTCATAAAAAAGTAGCATAAAGATCTCTCTCCTAAACCCATTAACAAAAAAAGAAACCACTTATGCTGCGGCGCAAATCAAATTGTTTGCCGAGAGAATATACAAAGCAAGCCAAATTTCCAAGCTCTCCACAAATACACACTTCCCATTCAGCAACAATAAACACTTACACACTGTTTCACTTTCACAATATAAAATGCATCCCCCTTCAATAGTAGGAAAGCTATCTTAAAAATTTAGAGTAATGCCACGCTTCAAGGAACAGTTCAGCAGTGCAATTTCTTTACAAAAAAAGTTACTAAAGTGACGCACAATTCTTTTACAAAAAAAAGAAGAAGTGGGAGGGAAGAACAAGGGTGTTTTTTCCAACTTTTCACATTATTAATGTTATTAAGCAAGAAAAACAGAACTGTTTGCTGTTAAGGTATCTTTATATAGTAAAATAATAAGGATGGAATGTCCAATTTCTAATCTGATTCAATTTGTACACAAAACACACACACACATACAAAAAAAAAACCACGGGTATGGTCTCTCCTTAACTTTCTCGTATACGTCCTACCCCGGGGGGGGAAAAAATACGCTAAGCGGCTGCACCTTTTTTTTTTTTTCTTTCAACCGATTGAAACTAAAATTGGACACAGATCTACAATTAGGGCTAGAAGACAACATACTAAATTTCATTTATCTAAGTCATTGCGTTTAGGAGTTATCGTGTTCACAAGCCTGCGAATATACAGACCGACAGACAGTCAACCCTTTGACGGATTTGGTCCAAAATTTGATACGGACCTACATTCCTGATGGATAAAATTTGGTACACAGTTTTATCATCTAGCTATTCAAGTTTTTGAGTTATAGTGTTCTCATGAACGAGGACAGACAGACTTCCCGTGAACGGATTTCGTCCAAAATTTGACAGAAATCTACCAATCTTGTCTAAAGAAAATATACCAAATTTTATCCCTCTAACTCAACCGTTTTTGAATTATCGTGTTCACAGACAGACATAATTCCAAAATTGTGTTTTTCGGACTCGGCAAGATCTAAAACACAGAGATTCATTAAAATCTCGAGTTCTAATTTTGTGACAATTACAATACTTTCTCTTTGTATACTTCGTATACGAGAAAGTAAGAAAAAAACCTACCATATACAGGGTGTTGTCGAATTCGTCTACTTTTGCGATTTTCACCGAATAAACGTCGTTTGGGACCCTATGTTCTATGGTGATTTTTCATCCTCTTGATGCCTACTATCACCCCTCTGAATTTGTTAGTCGAATTCGGCAACACCCTGTATTAGCACGCAAAAAAAGAAGAAAAAGAAAAGAATTCGGATTGTATTTTGGAGGTCCGGGAAAGAGAGACCGCACAGAAATCACGTGATCAGGAGTCAGAGGGTCCATAAAGGTGCCGTAAACAAAAATCCGTCGTCTTTTTGGCGGACAATCGCAGCACTTCTCTCGACGTGTTTCGAACAAAGGCAGACATCTCGGGAAACCGAATCTTCTTTCGGATTTCCTCCTTTGACAACTCCCTTATCAGAGACATTTTGGGGCGAGGTTTCACGTTTCCCTTCGGCGGCTTCTACAATTTCAAAGGGTTGACCGAAAAATTGATTCCAGCAGCCATCAGCAGTGGACTCTATCGGGCATTTTTTTTTTTTTTTCCAAATATTCTGCAAAACTTATTACACGTAAAATCAGTTTTTCGGCGTAAAATTGTTTAAATTATAAAAGAAATATAGTTTGTATTTGAAAAAAATATATATAATTAATATTTTTATGCAAATAAGTTGTATTACTCTTCGTTTCAAAAACCCGAGACTAGCACTTTTGGACGAATTTACTAAGGAAAAGGGTTACAGTAAGATGAGCGCTTTTACCGGAACTCTTTGTTAGGTCATGACAATCGTGCAAATAGGCGATATTTTTTTAGTTACTCTTTACAACAAATCAATCAATAAAAATAAAATGTTTCTATACAGTGCTAAGTAAATAATAAACATCTGCCCCTCCATTTTTCACTTCACTCGTATTTTGCTGAAATCGACACCCCCGGAGCATGCGCAAAAGCGCGGAAGGTTTCCGTATCCGAAGAATGATCAGTACTTAATTTGTCACGTGCACTTTATTCGTTTCATTTGAAGAACAAATTTGTCTCCATTTCTAATAAACGTTCTTGTTAAAAGTTTTCTATCTCTTTTCGGCAAATTATCGAAACCACGGAAGAAAAAAAATCGACGGGAGGCTGTCTCTGCGAAACGGCCGCTGGGATTGAGGGGCGTAGACTTACTTACCTTACTCAACTGTGGCTTTCTGTGACTAAAGTAGCTGTATGTGATTATTAACTCTATAGTCTATAGTGACTATAAGTCTAGTGTGACTATGTGACTCTATGTTAAATTCTTCGTGATTTTCACCAACTTTGCAACTCGACTGTGACTAAACCGTAATTTCAAATTCTAAAATTCTTTTTGCAATCTTCAATGCCCACCTTTCTCTGTTAAATGAAACTAAAACCAACCTCTATGTAATTTGTTTGCGGGGCTATAAGCGTTTAATTTTAGCACGAAATTCGACATAATTCAACAATTCTTGAGTAATATTTCGCGCGACTGATGAATAAATTGCCTTAGTCTGTGTGCGCGCGCATCGCTCGCTGTGACGTTATCAAAATTCGTCGTGATTTTCACCACCTTTGCAACTCGACTGTGATTAAACTGTAATTACAAATCCTAAAATTCTTTTTGCAATCTTCAATGTCCACCTTTCTCTGTTAAATGAAACTAAAACCAATTCTCTACGTTAATTGGTTGCGGAGCTATAAGCGTTTAAAAATACTACGAAAAGCGTCATAATTTTTTCCTATCCCGACACACCATTAGACCACTATGGAGAGACGCAAGTCCATGTCAAAAAAGAAAACAAAGCACCAAATTTTAACACATATACACACAAAAACATCTAAGGGCAGTAAAGCGAAAATGCAGTGACAGGTTATACTTCTAAACACATAATAATTCTTTTTGACATTCGTTTTTTCTCCAGGAAACAAGCCGAAGAAACTGCGCAACTCAGTCCACAGCATCCAAACGGACAACTATGGATTTCAGGCACGCTACGAAACCATTTAAAGCCGGACCAGTCCGAAAACCACAACCGAAACGATTCTGAAAGTCTCATAAAACAGACGGCGCGCGCCATATACATATTTTATGGCACGATAAGCCACTAAACCGAGCCATTTGAAGGGTGAGGAAAACGATTAGAAACAAACTTCAAACCGGATCGGATCGAAATTTTCTTGGGGTCGAAATTCAAATTAGTCGTATTCTTATTCAAATTAGGGTTTGAATAAAAACTTATTCTCAAGCGGCGGGAAGGGCAGTCATTGCTTTTTCCAAAAACATTTCAAACGGACTTCGTTCAATACACACACACACACACACAGATATTTAATTCTTTTAAGCCTAGGGCAAATATAGAGTGCAGGGGGTCGGTCCAGGTTTTTTTAGGGGGCCATTTTTTTGTGGGGGGGGGAGGGGAATTATTTTTGTGAAAAAATTTTCATCATGTAAAACCTTCAATTTTAGCAGTCATATTTCTAAATTTTACGTTTAATATCAAAAGTGTTTCATAGAACCAAATATATGCAGTAATTTGATATAATACTGGAAAAAAAAAATACTCGTATATATATTTTGTGCAATGCCTCATTCAAAATCTTTTAAAACAGAAATCAGATTTAATGTTAAAATTATGTTGAAACATTAGAACTTTCTGTTAACAAAACAATTATGCAGAAATGCATCTTCACTTTAAAAACCGATTTGATATAGAAAAGTAAGGATACCTAATACTGGGCAAATTTTCAAGAATCGTTGTTTGGCCGTGGAAAAATTTTAAAAAGGGATCGTTTTTGTAAATTTCAGTTTTGTGAAGGGGCTGTTTTTATAAATTTGAGTTTTGTGTAGGAACGGTTTTTTAAAAATTTGAGTTTTGTGTAGGGTCCATTTTTATGAAATGGAATTTTGTGAAGGGGCCGCAAAACTGTCCCAATTTTTGCCTGGTTTGACCCACGGAGTGGCAGATATAACTGACGTTGCTCGGGAATATTTTCATGTCTAATATATTTAATGTAAAAAAATACTCTTATATAAGGTAAGTGCTCCAGTAGTGGGCCACGTACCAGTAGTGGGCCACTTGAATTTTAAGTTGAAAAACAAGAAATTCCAACATTCCAATGAAATAAGAGATCTGCCTCTGGTATGCTGAAACCCTTATCAACTAAATACCAAAGGCACAGCCTTTATTTCCTGTTCAGTTAGGAACTAGAAAGTTTGTTGCTAAAGTTGGTCTCTGAGAGAAGCATTTTTAGCTTATTCTTAGTGATTTCCTTAAGAGGTAACTCTTATTTCAACTATTTTTTAGCATACATTCTATTTGTTTTTAAAATGAATTGTTATTGATATTATTTGATTATATAATGAATGTATTATAAACTATCTTTAAATTAAATAATATTGATAATTTATGGATAGTGAGGGGTGGCCCACTTTTGGATCAATGTTTTACTAAATGCTCCAGTAGTGGGCCTAGCAAGGCCAGTACTGAAGCACATGCTTTCTCTCAAATAGACTGTTTTGTGATGTTTAAATAAGAAGGTTATATCTTGTAAAGTCTTTTTATTTAATTATATGTGCTTTATTTTTATCAGAACCAGTAGTGGGCCACATGGCCCACTTCTGATACACTAATAGCCCACTACTGGTACACTAATGGAACATTCTGACCAATTACTTAAATAATAAATATTTTATAGTACTGTTGAGGAAAAGACTGATATTCAAGAATTAGTTGGGCTCTGTAACGAGGCAGACAATAATAACTATCGCATTGCTGGACCATCGAAAAATATTCCATCACCATTTAAAAGGGCTCTTTTCTGGCTGCAGAAGGAAGATGATAAAAGAAAAAAAGATTTATTCAAGATAAAATATCAAGATTTAATATCCATAATGCCCCAAACAGACCTTAAAATGAAAGATCGATAATTAACATATACCTTTAATAAAAAAAATTGGCTGTTAGAGAAAAAATGTAAATCTCATGTGACTAGAATCTATAAATAAACGATTTCACCTATATCAAGCCATTTTTATAGTGTATAATGTTAATATATTATTATTATTACTAAATATAATGATTTTATTCTTTTTTCTTTGGCACAATTGACAAATCTGGGTGGCCCACTTTTGGTATGCCCACTACTGGTACATCAAAAGTTTGCTATGCCCACTTCTGGTGCATAGGAGTGATCTAAGTTTTTAATTTTTTAAAAATTATATTACAATTATTTTGATATTTCAGGTGATTATTATTTTAGATAAAAGTTTGAACAACCATAAAAAAATACAGATTAGCGAAACTTCTCAAAAGTTTAGATGATAATTGAGGAAATACCCTTAAGTGGCCCACTACTGGAGCATTTACCTTAAAATATCAAAATTAACTAGTTAAATAATTAACCTCAAACCTTCACTAATACCTTCCTGATGCTTCCTAGTATTTGCGAGCAATATTTGAAGAAAATTATTGGATTTCTGTAGTGTACAAACTAGTTATAGATTTTCACTTTTATTCATATAGATTATGCTTACAGCAGTTTTGTGACAAATTTCATCCAGAAACCATTACTAATTTTTTTTTTTTACAAAATTCAATATTTTATACCGCATAACATTGTGACTAAATCCTGTTTTTAGGTCTTAATAAATCATAATGTAAATTCATGAATCAATTTCTCATGATCACTACCAAAAAAGTTGTTCATTTTGTTAACCGAGGTAAAAACTAACCGATGTTTCTTAGTATATTTAATCAGTATTAGAAAAGAAACAGAAATATATCAAACATACTTTAAAATCAACCCTCTTTTGTCGGTGCAACATCCCTTCTGTTTGACAGCTATATAAGCGACCAATCCTTAGAAATGAAACATTCAAGTTATGTTTACAGGAGTCAAACAAGCATCATTGTGTCTCTCTGAGCAGCAGATGTCTTCAAAGGCTCCCAATAGAAGAGAATGATAAGAAACGAGAAGAGAAAGCGAAAAAACGCACTCCAACATCCACTTGGGCGGAATTTGCTTATCGGTGACGGAGAAAAATCAATATTGCATACCACGGTTTTTACATCAAATCTTTCCGCAGTTGAAAGAATTATGGCAAACAAACATAACAGTTAAACAGGTATTGCCTGTGCGATAAACGAAGTCCATATCTTTAAAGGAGATCAACCGAATTGCACAGCATGTTTTATATATCAGAAATGCTATTATGTTTTTTAGTTTCGTTCAATTCAGTCATATAGAGCAAAGCACCGTTTATACGTCTTTCAAGGGACTGACGAAAAATGACGTATAAATGGTTTGATTTGTGTTTTATGGCGCAAGAGCCATCTTTGGCTATACTGCGCCAGGACGTATAAATGAAAAGACGTATAATCGAAACAAAGTATTTTATCATTACAATGAATACGAATGAATCGGGACTGCGATGAAACGACGTATAAATGTAAGCGACGTATAAATGAGAAACGTATAAACGGCGCTTTACTGTATATTAATGTCCCAATTTTAATCAACACAAAAGCCAAGTTGGGATGGATTTCAAAAGTTTTAAGTTAGTTAGTTTAGTAATATTAGCGTCCCGTTTTGAAGCAACACGAGGGCTATTTTGAGACGGACCTCGTAATTTTGAACCATGGTCAGATGACGAGGACGACACCTGAGCTGGTACACCCTCTCCAAACTTCCACGCCACACCAACGGGCGGACGTTTGGCCACTACGTCATATTTAGTGCGCAACAGGTCCCATACACGGCGGATCTTCAGTGGAATCGGGTTTCGAATCTAGAACCTTACCACTGGGAAACCGCGGTCCTTTCATAATTTTAAATAACGGTCAAATGACGAGGACGACACGACAACAGGCACTCCCCTCTCCAAACTTCCGTTCCATGCCAGCGGAAAGACGTTTGATCCTCGTCTTCAGATTAAGGCTTAGTACACATACGCGATAAATGAAGTAACTAAAACAATGAAAAATACTGTTGCAAAATACATTTAAAAATGTTTACTAAAATAACTGAAAAATTGTACGAAAATACAAATTGGCATAATTGAAAAGCTAATTCTTTGAATTTTAAAGTGGTGTAAAAATGATTTTCGTGAGATAAGAGGCTTCGAAATTATTGAGGGAAAATGTTAAAATTCCGACTGGTTGTTAATTAAATTAAAAACTTAATTAAAATTTTGGAAAACCCTTAATTAATGAGCATCTACCACCCAAGACGTAACTACGTGTCAAATTTGGTAGCTCCGCCCTGCACGCACTTTAAACGACCTTTGAATCATGAATGTCACATGACATAATTTCCAGATATTGTCCAACCAATAAACATCATCATGTTTAAAGCAAATAGTATTTTAAAAAGTCCAATTATGATAAAGATTTTAATTCATTTATCATTCATGATTACACTACGCTGAAATGAACATGGCAAGAAATCGAGTACCGTTCCGATTCCTTACAACAAATGATGCGCGTATACATATGAAATGAGGTAAAAAAAACTTCAATACCTACTGCTCAATTCGCAATAATTTCACAAACTTGTCTATTCTTTTGTTTTCTTAATAAAATCTTGAAACTATATTATAAAGAGACTAATATTATAAATGCAAAAACCCTCCTACACATTCACCACGTACCTTCTTTCGCAATACGGCACAATCCAAGAGAAAACCGATCCACCTTATCCGTGACCTTCACCTCGGAGGGGCGGCAGAACCCCCTCGACCTTTCCACTATGACTAACCGCCAAAAGAACGCTCCTCTAGTGACTCACTCACCTCCTGCTCAATGGGCTGTGGCAACCTGTAGGCTACACAAATTACAGGTATGTTACAGGAGCTTTCCTTTTTCGTCCGTTCTCTTGGAAGGCCGCCAAAGAACACAACTAGAGCAGAATTCATTCATTTCTGTATTGCAAATGTGTTTCCTTATCGGCAGCTGCATGTCCGTGCCTGTTCTGTTTGTTGCCAGATAACTAAATACTGTTCCCTTGATAAATGCCAAACGATAACGCAAGCAGGCATTTTCTGGATGGTTTTTTTTTATATATAGTTTTACGCGTATTGTTGCTGCTGGTACAAAAAAAAGGCGGGAAAAATGTTTTCAATTCATTGTTCTGCGAATAAAAACTGAAGGACATTGACAGAAATGTGATATTTTGCTTTAAAAAAAAATCTTTATTTTTTATTAACAAAATATACCGCTCCTAATTTCAAATACTTTCGGCGAAAAATGTAGAAAATAAATTCTACACAATTTTAACAGCGACATTCGAAGAATAATATTGTCATTTAATGCAGGTTTGGTTATCATTTTTAATCGTTAGCAAAAGCGCTGAGTTGCCAAAGGCTATGAAGTAAAATTTTTTAACTTGGAACATATTAGTACACACAAGAGAAAAGGGATGGACATTTATTTATAGTAAATAAATGTTATGCGTTTATCACTCCTATGTATTTTTTTTTTTTTTAATTTAGAAAAATAATAACCGGCATGCATTTACGTAGTTAAAAATAAGTGGTAAAAATTTATTCGAATTCAAAAGTTTTAGTGAAAAAGAGTCCAAGTCATTGTCTTTACACATATACACGAGAATGTTTTAAGTTCTAAAAAGAAACTGGCTCTCTCTCTCTTTGAAATAAAAGTCTGCATTTTTTTTTTCTTAATTTTTCTTTGTAATTAAAAGTAGTAAGAACACCTTTCTAACACTGCAATTTGAAACAAAATTAAAATGGCGCCAAATATAAGTAGTTTAAATAAACACACTACTTAACCCTTTCTAAGGCTGTGGGAATATACTTCTCGCCAAATTCATCAATTTTTAAATGCATTTTTTAAGATTGGCGTAAGTTCTCGCCAAATTTTCGATGAAACAAAAACCTGGATGTCCAAATTTTTATCTCAAACCATAACGAAATTTCTTGACTTGGTAATTAATTAATAAAATTAATTAACAAAAAAAATGTCATCCAATAAGCTAAATGAATTTCTATTCTTAAATTAATCTCAATACCCAAGTTATTTTATTATACCACAACCAGAAAAAAACGCCTTGTAAAGGGTTAATTACAAAACACGGGCAATGAAAATAAAAAATCGATGTAGCAATTTCCTTCCAAAATTGCGTCTTTCGGATTTTGGTCATAGTCCAATTTTATCACTTTAGCGCGAAAGTAAACCTGCAGGTTTCCGCAGTTGCGGCCTACTGGGTTTGTACTGTGAGTCACTTATGATAAAAGAATTACTGAAAAGTGACTCACTTTCCCATATAATTCACAATTTCCAAGTAACTGTATTCCGAAGAAAACACTATTATTTGGCATGTAAAACCTACTGCAGGTTAGTAAGTTGAAAATAAATATTTATTTCGAAACCTGCATTTATTTGACAAAATAATAAAATTGGCACTTAAAGGGTAAAAGCAACAAACATCCAAAACGAAGAATACTAGGAAATGAATTGCGTAACCTTTAAAGAGGAATACAGCCTTGAGTCTTCATTCATATCAAGATTTATTTAAAAGCAGGTGAAATCACAATACCAAAAACGGAAATAATTATTATTTTCCACAAAAGGAAAAAAAGAATGCTAATATTTTAAAAACATACGAATAGAAATTCTGGGTATTCTTTAAGAACACATAACAGGGGAAATTATCACTGCTTTCGCTTTATATAAAAACTTGAAAGAAATTGTTGGCCAAAGATGAAGATTGCATCCGATCTTCCAAGTGAATTTCAGGATATCCATCAAAACGAATGCCAATAAACAATTGACACTGAAGTGAAATGTCACAAATTTCAGATTATCATGAGGAAACATGAATTTTAATTTAATGTTTATCTCTCTGTACGAATACTATCTTCATCTTTCGCCAACAATTTCTTGAAAGTTTTTATATAAAGCGAAAGCAGTGATAATTTCCCCTTTTATGTGTTCATAAAGAATACCCAGAATTTCTCAATTTTTTCGCCGCTTCATTCGAATTCATGCTATAAGGAAGAGCATTATGCGGTAATCCACTGTAGTTTACTAATGTCCATATCCGTCTGTAATTTTACAGCAGTGTAGCTTTAGCATAATGCGGATTAAGCAGTGACCATCAATAAAACCAAGTTCAAATTAGTCTCTGCATTTACCCAACAAGGTCATCCTGATATTTTCTTTTGCCAACTTCCACGGTATTCCCCGGTTAGATAAGTTTATACGAACATAATTAACACGTTCCGAGCCAAGCCGTTTTTGCTCGACTTTTCAATTCGGGCCATTTGATGTTTTGACTAATTAGATAGATTTTCGAAGATTGATATATTATCACACAATATTTCATTATATCGGCAACCAAAAGTAATTAGCTTGTTTAATGTAGTTATCATAATAGTGCACCATTCATGGCACACGTGGCGCTGCGATCAGTTCCAACTTTCCGATTAGTGTGTACCTTCGATGGTACACGTGGCATGAATGGCAAGTTTAGCATGTACCATCCATAGTACACGTGGCACGGAACGTGTTAAACACACACGATTCAAAGAAGTAAATCTCCAAAAACAAATGACATCATTCTCGTACGGATAATCGAAGGCAATTCAAGCACAGTAACAAAAAGGAACAAAAGGTATCATCTATACTTATAAAAGACAATGTTTGTGTGTGTGTGGGTGTGCCTGACGAATCCATCGCACTTACAACCTTGAAATTTGACACACAAGTAGTCTTAATGGTGACTCAATGAACCTCGAAGCCGGAATTTTAAAATTTAATCTAGAAAATTTATTTAATGTTTTGTGTTGTTTTGGATGATTTTTCGCACTAATTTCTCAACAGCATGGTTTTGGATAATTTTACGGAAAAAAAATAGATACACCATCGGAAAGAGCAAACGATTTTCGTTCTAATGAAATTTGTTTTGAATTTCCAACGCAATTTACTGAATTTTGAAAAATAGTCACTTTCATGTTAATTTTTCATTCGGTTTTCTTTAACTTCTAGCAGCCGCCTTTCTAATAACGCTATCATTTTCAATTTTTTTTCATCTTATAACTGGAACGTTTCTGTTGGAATTAAAACAAGAACCGTTAAAATAGCTTTTCCCGTTTTTTTTTTAATTAATTTTTCTCTGCTCTGTTTTTTTACTAGCGATGTTTCCTAACGAGACATCCTCCGGAGATCCCCCGACTGCATTGTTGCAATTTCATTGGCTGATTACGTGACCTTCATCGCGGCAAGTGACGTCATTACTTTCGCGTTCTGCGAGGAGATTATTTATTTACTCGATTACTTCGATTATTATTTTTAAGCGTGTCTTCAACTTATTTCTTTGCCTTTCATACTTTGCTTGCGGTGTAATAAATATCACATTGTAATTTTTTAACATTGTTTTGGATTAACGGTACTCGGTCGAGAGGAAAAAGAAGCGGACAAACTCAATAATATATGTAGAAACTAACTTTAGCATTTTTGTTCATTTAAAATTGTAAGAGATGGCACCACTAATAAAATCGTCTGTTTTATGGCGAAGTGACGTCACGTCACGCGGCGGGAATTAAATGAGTTCGATGTTGGATTTTTCACCGAAGCGGTCGTTATAATTTAGGCTCTCCGTTTTCTGAGCGAAAGTAAATTATGAATTAGCCTGGTGCTATCTCGGAGGTGAACTTGCTCTTATGTTTATTGTTTTAACCCCTTTGTAAATAGTTAAATGTTTTAATTGTATTTAAATAATAAATTAGTTGATTTTAACTTTCTATTTTCATTTTGCATCAAATTAGAACCTTTATCCCCTAGACACCTTTCCTACATATATATATTTCTGTTTTGATTTCGTTTTTAAAACTTTCATATATGTAATTGTATGTGGGCTTTTTTTTTATTTTGTTGAAGTCCTGATTCCACGGGCAACGCCGTGCGCGTACTGCTAATAACCAATAAACGATGCAGTAGGTGTTCCTATGCGTCTAAGGGATAAGCAAAGATATCCATACAAGTAAGCAACTCTAGTTTCAAATATAGAGTTCCAGTACACAGAATATCGATTAACAGTGTTTAAAAAAACTAAATTCTGTTCATATATACCAACAACTTTTAAATACAATAGGACCACGCTCAAGATTATTTAAATCGGTGTATTGATACACAATATAGCCGTTCCCTTTATCTTCAACCTGATATGCCTTCGACTACAGCTCAATCTCAAATTTCTCATTCTGATTCATAAGGTACAATTTTCAATGAATTCATTCAAGATTCAGTTGTTCTACCACAACCTTGGTATATTAAATGAATACAGTAGAACTTCGATTAAACGTCACTCTTTTAACCGTTATCGTCTAAAAAAAAATTGAATCCGTCTTTCTGTATTTTACTACTCTTGTACTGAAGTTTATATTGATCGTTTTGTAAAATTAAATACAACATGCATGTATTATTCACTTTTAAGGAAGATTGTGTCTTCATTTCCGTTCCAAGCCAACTGTGAAATCACGTTACTGTACAATGTATGAATTAAAGAGATTTCTGTTATCTGGTCCGGACGGTGACGATTAATCGAAGTTTTATTTATTTCCGAACTCATAATTGTAAGAATCCCCTCTAAAGTAATCTACAAAAAGAGCGATGTCCGGCCAAATGTAACACTGTGGGAGATGTCAAGGTTGTCCCCGGTGGCCGGAGAGACCAGAATGAGGGGAGGAGAGGCGAAAGAAGGACGTAACAACGCATCTCTTTCTTTGTTTTTGTCAAATCTCTATGATAACAATTTTCCTTTTGATATTCACGGAATTGAAAAGCTTATTTTTGAAAATAGTCTGGAATTTAAATATTAATTTTGGATTCTGGGGAAAAATTAATTATTGGGTTGCTGCTAATATTTTTCGAATAAATTTATTAACTTTTTCCTTTATTATAAATGGCATTGAAAGATTTTGAGAGCTCTTTTGAATTTGATATCGACTTATTTTCTGAAGGTTGAGTTTCCTCTAGTTTATGTTTTTCTTTACGCCCAATAGATGGCGCCAGAATCTTTGCTCTTTTCATTACGAATGGAAATCTTGGGCCCGAAAATTATTCTTCTTGCGTATGTAGGAACATTTTGTTTTTCTTCATCGCTAGGGTGGGTCAGGGTTTGTTCCTTTATTATTGATTTGTTATTATGACGGCATAATGTGCCCGATGGCTAGTAATTTTCTTTAAATAGTTTTTTAATTAATCTTATTGGCGATATAGTGTTTGTTTGTTGTTTAAAAAATTCCTTTGTGAATTTCTTTCTATCTCGTATTCACTTGAGGTCTTTCGGGATACGAGAAGCTTTCTTGGACGAAAGTCAAGCTTTTTACAAAAAAATATCCCAAGTCTTTTGAATCGATTCTTTGTTTGTTTACTTCAGTTTTATCGCATAGATTTTCTTTGCCTTTTTACTTCCTTTGAATGTTTTTTTTTTTTTTGTCTTCCTTTGTTTTTTGTGTGCAGTGGCATATTGCGCGTTACTAAAACATTGTTTAATTTTGTAATATTTTTTCATTTGTTTTAATTGTTAATTACTTTTTTACTTTATTTTATTTGATTCTCTATATATTATGACACAAATATAATGCTTTTGGACGTCCAGGCTGTGTTGAATCACTTGTTACCTTGAAATTACTGTAAATAATTGTAAATTAAATGTATTTAGCCCAGAAACTGGTGTTTCTGAATTATTTATGCCTAACAGGCATTCAGCCACAAGGAATCAACGAAATTAAACGACGGTCTACCAAGACCGTTGCAAATAACGCGGGAAACAAAAATAATGGCCATTGCTATTTGTACTACAACTTTTTTTTTTTTTTTTTCCTTTGAAATTTCAAGTGCTGGCTTTTCTGGCTTTTATCTGATACATGCATTTCATGAAACAGATAAAAGCCAGATGCAAAGCATCAAACAATTTATGTATTTTTTCAAATCGTAACATAATTGAGGGAAAGGAAGAAAAATACAGACGAAACAGCCTCCCACACCTACAGCTGTGCATCGCATATATTACGTCAATGCTTGAAGACGGCATAAACTATATGAATAATGCATTATTTAGATTTTTATTAATATTCATTTCTTGGTGCATAGTTAGCAGAAAGAGAAAAAAAAACTGTCGCAAGACAGGGCAAACCTTAAACAAAGTCTCGTAGTTTCAAATGTAATTTATCCTCGGAAATTTGAAGGTAAGGAATTAAACAGGGAAAAAAATCCGTGCGATAAATGTAATTTAACAAGAGTATAAAAATTAACCTAGTTTGAATTTTCTTGGAGCCGATTTAACTAGCATATTAGATCTTAATTAATCTTAAGAAAGTGATCAAAGGAAAATCAGAGAAAAAATCCGTACGATAAATGTAATTTAACTAGAGTATAAAAATTAACCTAGTTTGAATTTTCTTTGAGCAGATTTAACTAGCATATTAGATCTTAATTAATCTTAAGAAAGTGATCAAATGAAAATCTATGCCTCGTGGAATTTGATTTTCGACAAAATGGAAGTTGCTATAAACCAACATAAATTGCGAACCCAACTAAGAAATAATGGAGAGCCAGCGCAAAACTTCTCGGATATTTTCAAATTATCAAATTCAATTGTTCCATACGTGTTAATTTGTAGAATTATCTGAAAACAATAGAAAAGCATGTGTCGCAAAAACATTGCAAACCGAAAACAATCAGTGCGCCGTTTATCAATAAAATACCATGTGGAATTTTCAGCAAAAAGAGCAAATATCTTTCTTTTAAAAAAATGACAATTTAAGATTATGCAAAAGAAACCAGAGTTGAACATGGTCCCGAGTTAAGCCATATACATGAATTGAATTTAGCTTTAAACGCCTGTAATCGATATACTGCGTAATGGAAGTCTGTATATCGAATGAAAATTATTTAATTTCATGAAGTTCATTTTATAGCTCTAAGAACAGTAAAAATTACGTCATTCACTAGTGATGAGGTCATTCGTACTGTCAAATTGAGTTGTCAATGATTGCAGAAGAAGATAAGTTTTCATGAATAAAATTTAAAGGGACATTTAAGATTAGAAAAGAAACATCTCTTCAATAGAAAGTTAAATCAATTTTCGGTATTTGCCAGACGTGCGACAATATGATCTTTCGAAGGTGTGTCTTTCTCCTGCATTCAACGACAATATTTTTTTCCTAACTGACTTCAGTTTTTATTCCTAAATACTGCATTGAAGAGAATTTTTGTTTTGGAGGCAGACATGCAGACGATTTTTATCATCCTTTTCAAATACAACAAAAATAACCCGAAACTTTTCGCTAAATTTCTCTATTAAGAGATCAAATTTCAAGCGAAAATTTAAATGCATCAAATGCATTTTTTTTTTTATTGGCTTCTGGAAAATATATCAGATAACAGCACCTCAATTTGTTGAAACAATCGAAAGAAAAACTTCGCTCCTCCATATGTACCTAAAAAAGATCCCGCGAAGGGTAAAAAGAATAATAAAAGAATAAAAAAAAAGGTAAACACACAAAAACGCTAGGCTTATCTGTTTTTAATAGAGTAGTCACTCTTGCACGGCCATCTGGAAGATGACTGTCAATTAGTGTTCCGGGGCAAACGTAAGCACGGGTGCCGGGA